>CM076578.1:540906965-541135110 GCA_034641835.2 Pinus albicaulis | reverse complement strand
CCAAATGTAGAAGTCTACAGACGCAAAGGTGCACCACGAGTTGAAAGAATGCAGAAACCTGACTCAGCTCTACCCTGAAGACTTATATAATTCTTCGTTAACCGCCTTAACCCTAACCAGGAATGATCACCATCGTCCACTTGGCAGAATCGTGGAAGCCAAGCCATGGATCGAGAGTAGTAGTGGTGATTTAAGACCATCGTATCACATTTATGGAGTATAAATCCGAATTTAAGTCGATATGCCCTGTACCTATATTGGCATGGTTACTGTGCATTCTGTGAGTTGAGCTAGCACCTCGACGTGGATTCACCAGACAAGCGAGCGAAGGGGTATGGCGAACTACACAAACTATCCAACACTCAGTTATCCATTATGAAGCCCGACGTGGATGTAAGTGATCACGCGACATTGCACAAAGCAACTGAAATCCATTTTGACCATACGCATTACGTGTATATTGATGTCAATTCAAAGTACAATATCTGAAGTCAATTTGAAAATTGTATATAATGTGATGAGTGTCATGTCAACCAGCGCATATGGGGGTAATGCCAAACACATGGAAAACAATCAATTCCCAATACTATGTCGAATCATATAAACAAAAAAAAAAACAAAATCATTTCCGTCCAATCTATACCAAGATACATGGCGGAAGAATCCTACTTATGGTGTGGAAAGGTCTAACCTACATTTGATCAAAGGATCATTTAAATCATGCTTTATTATATGTGCCATAGAGTTTACTATTATATTCAATAATTAGATAAATGAAATAGGTGACCCTTAAGGCCAAGGTAAAAGTCGCAAGGGTATGCGAGACTGTGTAAAGGTCAAAGACATGAAAAATATGTTCACCATTGAAATGCAAATAACATAAGGTAAGAAGTAGGAGTAGAGGATTTAATTGCAACAGCATATGATGACGAAAAGCATCATGATAAAAAGGTGAAATGTCATAATAAACCTATACTTAACAGTCTGAGTTCATGAAGAAATTTTTTTTTTTTGGGTGTGAAAGTTAGAGGTGTGACAGTATAAGAGCTAGAAAATATCTTTTCAATTCGTCATTTCAGATCAGAAAGAGTCAACTAAAATAAATGGAAAATTTTAAGGAAATGGAAAAGGGCACAAGAGGATATTTTGGAGTAAATTTGGGAACATGTTTATCTTGGGTGAGAGAATACACAAACACACACACACACACAATTTACATGAGAGTCAATTTTTGGTGGGATGTGGCTGGTTTTATAATCAAATTTATGGAATTTGATAGTTATTTATTTTTCATTTAAAAAGAAGTGTAACATATAATCCTAAAAGAAACAAATTCTTATAAAGGGTACATCATTGAGCTCATTATTGTTATATGGATGTCCTAATTGCATTCTAAGTTTTCTTATCAGAATCTATGTTTTAGTTGTAAATTTGTGATATTGATCATTAATGACTGATATGGAGGATAAGAATCACTGATCTCGGGAGGTCAATTTTGTACTTTAGTGTTGGTATGGCATTATGTAATCTTCCAAAATTGAAAAGAAAGGAATATTGAGCACAAAGATAGAAATAGAAGTGATAAATCAACACATAAAATGTAAGCATATTATATAGCCATCATATTAGCATTATAACAGGAAAATTTGTAAAATATCTTGAGTGAAAGTCACTCAAGTTAGGCAAAGCAAGCCTCAATAGACCAAGTACATGAAATAGAAAGAATAACTACTATAAAATAATACCAAAGGCTAACACAACACAATTTTAGAGGATGTAACTGCTGTTGGAGAATGTCAATACCTAGATTTGTTGTTATATAGCTCAAGAAGTATTCGGGATAGAGATCTAGACTCCTAAACACATTTCCAAGACAACCCATAAAGGGTTTCCAAAAATACCCAAAATGAAAAAATATCAGAATGTAGCACTAGGGCTAAATTGCTGCTGCAACTGAATATTGAAAGGAGGTGGTTGAAACAGATATAGAAATGTATGTAACTCCTCCAATTCAGGATGATAGTTGCAGTGGAAGGTTGAGAACCCAATTCCTTGAGCTTGTTTAGGGAGTAGCGCTTCATCCGAAAATCTATTGGGGAGAAGCATTAGCTATTTTATTTTTATATCAATCACCTCCTAGTAGTTATTTAGTTGGAGAGTGTAATTCATCCGTAAGGATATTTTTTCATATTGTGTATTTCCGAAAACCCTTTCTGGGTTGTCTTGGAATTGTGCTAGAGAGACTAAATTTGTGTCTCTTGTGTTTTTTAGTAATTGAATTCATGAAAGAAATAATAAGCTAAAAGAAGAAATAAGAAAAATAATTAAGCTCATGATTAATTATCAAGAAGATAATTTGAATTAAACCTAACCCTACCTAAATCTTAACAAACCTTAAGTATGGTTTAAATGCAACAAAAATACCATTGACAATTGACAAAAAAACTACCATTAAAGAGAATAAGTATCACAACATTAATGAAATAATTTTAAAGAAAATTATTATATCATTAATATGTGTTTTACCAAAAAAAAAAAAAAAACACTTTTTTTTTATAAGAAATATATTTTATTAATATATAAATATGTAATTTTGTATCAAACAAATTTATAGAATATTATTGAAATATTGAAATGTAACTTGCAAAGTACAATTTTACCATTTCAATAATACATCTACAAAAAATATATAAAATTAAAAATGATACTTATAACATTGTATATATCACAACCTAGATCCATATTAATTCCAAATCTATCATGTGCAGATAGGGTACAATTTTGTCGAGGTCCAAACATCTACTTTAAGTGAAAAGAATCTTACAATCCTACTAGAATTACGAGACAATGAGAGAAGTGGTGGTGTCTAAAGACTCCATTGTTGGGATCCCACTACTCACTAGAGAAAAATTAACATGGAGTTTTTTAGCCTTTAAATATGCTACATAATAGATGAATACCATGGATAAAATGATATATTCACATAAACCTAGAGCTCCAAAAACACTAGAAACTTCACACTCAAGTTTAGCCAAACCTTAATATTCACATATAGGGTACAATTTTTTCAAGGTCAAAACATCTATTTTAAGTGCAAAGAATCTTACAATGGTGCTATAATTACGAGACAGTGAGAGAAGTGGTGGTGTCTAAAGACTCCATTGTTGGGATCCCACTGCTCACTAGTAAAAAATTAACATGGATTTTTTTAGGCTTTAAATACGCTACATAATAGATGAATACCATGGATAAAATGATAGATTCACATAAACCTAGAGCTCCAAAAACACTAGAAACTTCACACTCAAGTTTAGCCAAACCTTAATATTCGCATAATTTCTATAACATTGCAACAACAATTTAAAATTTTCACCCTAAGTTTTAGGTATTGAAAATTCCATTTCCATTTTTTTCATATTATGGTAGTCATAAAAAAAGAATTCGTAATAAATATTCACAGTGAAACACTAAATGGTTCTACCTCTAGAAATACCAAAATGTTGAGAAAAACAAAAACAAAATAAAATAAAATGAAGGAACACAACTTAATATTCATAATAAAATAGTTTACCAATAAAACCATACTTATTACAAAATAATATAATCTAACGCTTGTCACTTTAAAAACTATAATTTAATAAAAAAAATACAATCCAACCTTTATTCAATATAATACTAATAATATACATTTATACTATCTCATAACTAATTTTAAAATAATTTATAAAATGTTTATTATTATATTATTTCTTTTTAACTATATATTCCATTTATTTCACTTTAATATACAAATTATAGTGACCATATTATATTCTTTACATTCTAAAATTTTCATTATATTGTTATGATAAAATGCATCACATATATGTTAATTCTCAACCAACAACTTAAAACTAGCTGAATGATACCTAAAATGGACTCTATTCCTTTATACGAGAAGGTCCATTAGACTTGCTCAATACATCCAATGTTTTCTTATCTTTAAAATTACTTATGCTTAAGACACTTTGATTAATTTATTATTTTTTTGGATTACTTTTTAATTGTGATGTTTCACAATTTGATATAGCTTTTCAAACTCCATCAATTATTCTTGCCTTAATATTTATGTTTTCGTCAACTAAGCATGAAAACGATCTTCATAATTTTAGCGCATAATAGATTAAATCAACTGGGGCATATCTTTGAAGTATTCTATGTACACTTCTTTCATAGATATAAGTTATTAGGGATTTGAACCTATAATCTCATAATTTATACAACACTTCATATCATAGTAATTACTAATTAAGCTTCCACTCAAAGTTAAAAAGTGTCACATTATTTATTAAATCATTCTAAAAAAAAATTATAAATCATTAATATGTTGTTTAAAGAACTATTTATATAACAAATTTATATAAATATATCAAAGCATCTAAATGTAACTTCAATTTTTTAACTTAAAAACATCATCCATGATCACAAAACTTCATTTCATCTATTATTATGATTAACGGTGAGTAATATTTTAGTATGGGAAAAAAAATACCATTTCACATAAATTGTTGAAAAGCCACTATATAAAGCATAATTCATCGTAAACTTCTAAAATAAACACTAAATACAATTACCACTAACAATACGAAGAAATTAATGAGAAAATATTTTTTTTTTAAGATAAAGCAATAATACACTATACTTACCAGAAAAGTTAATTCAAAAATATAATTTTATTTAAAAAAAAATATAATCCAACACCAATACAATATAATAATATTATGTATTTATAATTTTTCACAACATGATAATAATATGTATTTATACATTCTCACAACTAGGCTTAAAAGTATATAAAGTATATAGGAAATAGTCTTTATTTTATTATTTCCTTTTAATTAGATATCACTATAATATTCTAATTGCATTATCACATTATATTTTCTAATATTTCTAATCCTTTCATACTTCAACTACATCAGAATATTATGTTCACATTGACACAACACAATAATTTAACATTACTAAGCTCATAATTCTCCTAATTTTTTTTCATATTTCTTAAAAATATTTATTCAAAATAAGGCATGGTGAACTAGAGAAAATGGTATGTATCTTGAAGCACTCTATCTTCCCATAAGAAAAACATGATTCTCTAATCCATAACTATTTCTGTAAAAACTCAAGATACCATGAGAGTCTTGCATATTTTTCTCTTAAAATGACATTGACTAGAAAATTTCGAAAAAAATATTCTCCTCTCCCCACAATGAAAAATTTGTACATGAACCACTCGAAAAAAGGTACTAGACCATGCAACAAATGAATTGAGAGTACACCTTCAAAAAATACACATATTTGTAAGATGCATACCACAAATTCAAATGTAACTAAAATAACATATTTTTACAATAATATGAAATAAAATACAACTTCTATAGGAAACCTCTCATGGAGACGAACATCAAATATTATAATCACATTTAGTTGCAATAAATCCAATTTTATTATGTTATTTGATGTTATAACTTGTTTAATACTATGCACCACCTAATACTAGACTTCATCAAAATGCCAACATGCTTATTTTTGCGTTTTTATATTTTCATTTTTTCCGTTCACTTTTCCTAATATATGGACTAATGCTTTCAAAAAACATCTCAAATCTATCTTCATGAAGTTATGCTAATTTAAGATGTTGATCTACTTCTGTTTAATGAGTTCTTCATTTTCTCCCTTTAAGTATTTCCCCAACTTTATTTCTTTCGTGAATCAATGTACATCTATATTAAACACATCTTCCCATTCAAAATTATCTCCATCTCTACTTAATAGAAACATTGAGCATCTTAGATGACTGTATAGCCATTACTAAGCATTACTAAAAAAATAAAAAATATTCAAATGCCTTCAAATATTCATGTAGTGATACTTTAAATAACAATTAAATGAATTATTATAATAATTAATAATTTTTGAAATAATAATTAAATGAATTTTCAGTTTAATACAATGTTAACTTACGATCATACCATTGATGATCATACTATGATTCATCATATTTATTATTTCAATGCAAAAGAAATATCATTATACATAAATTTTGAAAATATGATGTCCATTTTTGTAATATTGTACTAGTTATAAAAGAGAATTCAAACACTAAATGGATTTAGCATGAGAAATATAAAAAATATAAAAAAAGATTGAGAAACAAGAAAAACACTTAAAATGAAGATGAAGCAACAACACCAAATATTCATTATAAAAAAATCACTTCACAAACCATATTTTATTGTAAAACTATATAATCCAACATTTATCCAATATAATGATAATCATGTGTATTTATATTTTCTCATAACTAATCATAAAAACTAAACTTAAAAAAGAAACACTAAATAAATTTATCACTAACAATACCAAAAATATTAAGAAACAAAAAGAAACCTTAAAATAAAATAACACTACCAAACATTCTACTAGTTATATAAAGTAATTCATGATCAAGTTTTGAAGAGAAACAAAATATACATTTACGTGTCCCAATACCAAAAATATTGAGAAACAAAAAAACCCTTAAAATGAAGTAACACTACCAAATATTCATTATAAAAACTCACTTTATAAACCATACTTTATTACAAAACAATATAACCCAACATTTATCAAGTATAATAATAGTAATGTATATTTATACTTTCTCATAAGTAATATTAAACACTAAACCTCAAAAAGAAACACTACATACATTTCACACTAATAATACAAAAACTATAAAAATTAAAATAAAACAAACTCTTTACTTTTACCAACTATTAATCATAAAAAATATTACTTCATAAACCATATTTTATTACAAAACAATATAATCCAACACTTAATATAATAATAATAATATGTATTTATACTTTTTCATAACTAATTTTAAGACAGTCTATGTATTTATATTATTAGCTTTTTAATTACATATATTGCACTTTAATGTACAAATTACATCAACCATATTATATTAATTACATTATCACATTTATATTATACTAATATCATAAAACACATCACAAATATTTACGATGAACTACTCATACTCCGCTTAATCAATGTCAATTCTCAACATCCTAATTAATGTCGATTCTCAACGAAAACAACTTAAAACTAGTTGAATAATGCCTAAAATGGACTATATTTGTGCTTCCTCAAACATGTTTTCTTAGACTTACCAAGGCCATAATTCAACTACCTTTAAATATTCTTATCTCATTGAGATACCACGAATATTTAATATTATCTAGGTCATAATCCTCCTAATTAACACCAATTATCAACAAACAACTCTAATACCTATACCTAAAATCTACGTTAGTCCTTCCTACCAACAAGAACTTCCATTAGACGTCCTCGGCACATCCACTATTTGCTTACCTTTAAAATTACGGTTGTTTATACCACCTTCATTAATTTCTTGTCTTTTTGGATCCCCTGGTATTTGTGATGTTTCAGAATTCCGCACAGCTTTTCGAACTGCATCGATTATTCTTGCTATGCGATTTTTGTTTTCGTCAGCTCCGCATGAAAGCGATCTTGACAATTTCAGCTCTGAGCGAACTCGATCAAATGGGGCGTCTCCTTGAAGCACTCTATCTTCCCAAAGGGCAACACGGTCCACTAATTCATCGTTATTTCTGCAAGAACTGATGACATCATCATGGCCTTGCATATTATTTCCTGACCAAGTGCTCTTCAGAAAATTCTGGCAATATCTCCAGAAGATCGGTCTTGCCCTGCTTATCCTTTCTTCGACATCTTGGTTTTTAACCGAGAGAGACATGAGTTGTAGATTCAACTTTCTCTGGAATCATATCAGGGTTGTACACATACCACTCTACAAAAGCGAGTAAACCAGGCAACACAGGAGTTGAAAAGACGTCTTTGACAGACGCACATATTTTCAAGAGGCGCACCCCAAATTCAAATATTACTAAAACTGCGTATCTCTGCAAGTGCACGAAATGGTATCCAGGTTTTACTCGCCTCCTTTTGTGAAGATGAACAACAAATATTATAATCGAGACGATTCGCAATACGTCCGATTCTGTTGTGCTATTTGATGTCAGAAATTCTTCGACACTAGACCAAACTTCATGTACACCTTCCAAGCTGATTTATCAGAAGGCATGCAATAATTATCAATGTAGTCAAACAAATTTGTGCATAAAATGAATATTAAGAGAATTTGAAACAAATAAAAAACCCACGTCTATTACCTTCGGAAATTTAACAAACTGTACACTTGTCGAACAAATCGGATGCAGAACTTCTTTCGAAATTCCATATTTGGCATACGTTTGAGGAGATCATAATCACGACAATTCTGAAACAAAAATTACTCCATCATTCTCATAAGAATGTATAGCATTATGTCTTTTATCCTATGCATTGTAAACATAAATATAAATTCTTCAGTACCTTTCGATACAGTTCTATGAGACCAGAATTTTGGGTCATGTCTTCATTCATATTCAAAGTACTAAGTAATGTGTACATCGCCAAGAGATCATTCCCATGTTGCGAAGCCAGACGAGCAACCTAAGGATAACATATAGTGTGATAGACCATCAGCACATCATTGTTTGTAACTTGTTGGTTTATGAAGAAAAATACATCATTGGTGTAACTTTCTGGTTAATGATGAAAAAATAATATTGATTGAGCTTTAAATGTAAAATCAAGCATATCAAGCAATTCAGAAAGGAATAGAGATTATTAAATAAACATGAGTCATTGAGTACTTCGCTGTAGTGAAGATCGTCGTCCGGGAATAGAGATTTATTAAATAAACATCAGTCATTCAGTAATTCGCTGTAGCGAAGATCGCTGGTTTGTCCCCTGGCGTAAGACATTATGCTCTAAGAAGACAGAAGCTCCGCGATAAAACAATGTAATTCAACAGAGAAACTCGCCTCGCCAGTGTCGCCACCAAACAAGGTAAGTCACAATGCTATTTTCACTCGCATTCATGATAGTAAACAACGCTATAACCAACCATTATAAATATTGTCACAAACAAGCCGACATTCTAAAATTTGACGAGGAGCCCACATGCTCAAACACTCATGTTTGATGGGTAAGTGTCCAACCCACGGATCAAGAAGTGCATCAATACATTGTGTAGAACATACGTTAATTTAATTAGTTACTTGTGATTAGTATTGTTGATATGTTAATATGATTTGGCTTCTCCCATTTTTAGGGTATCGAAAGTGGTTAAAGAAACGTGTGCTAGTTAATATGATTGGTTGGACTTCTGGCTTTTTTCTTTGCGGTGCCAAAAGTGGTTAAACGTGTGCTATTTGATAAGATATTTCTAAAATAGTTTAATCACATTAAAAGTTGATGTGGTCCAAATAATCTTGTTTTAATCATAAATAATTAAAAATAGAGTATTTAATGTTAATTAATTTAAAAAAATAATATAAATTTTCAATATTTAAATATTGTATTATAAATTAAAATATTCAATAATATTTTTAGGTTTAAAATGATATTCTATCATCTTTATGCCAATTCAATAATACATAAAGTTGAATAAATAATACGTAACCTTGAATATATAAGGTTTAATCATAAAAGTACATTTTATTATATATGTGTTAGTTTGTGGATAAGTAATTTATATTTTTTTAATTAGAATTTTATAAATTAAATCCACTTGCCACATTGAATGACATTTTTTTTTATGGGTATAATTTTTTATATTTAATTTTAATAAATCTTATAAGTGGTTGATTTTTAATTTTGACTAATAATTGTTTTTAGTATATTTATTGTCAAATATGTGTTTGTAATTATTTAATCATGATCTTGATTTATGTATTATTTGGTTGATAATGGTTAATTGAATGTTAATCTAAGTCAACCACACTTAACCATATTTTATAATTGTTAACCAAACTCATCCAAGGTATTTTATAACTGAACATAGTTTACCTTAATTAACCATTGTTAGTTGTTGTCAATTATTATAGTGTCTCACTCTAATTGATATGAGCTATAGACATCATTTTACTTATATACCATTCTTTGAGGACATCAATAAGATGATCCAAACTTTTTATGCATTTTCGAGGAGACATGTGTTCATGATATCATGATATTTTACTTTCATTACGATGATAATGATGTTGATTATGATCTTTATATGTGATATTTATGATGCTTGCTACATGGTAGTTATATCATGTATATCAATTTTTATTGATTGTTTACAACTGTGACATGAAAAGAGGACAATGGACACAACGTGTACCATGTCAATTTGAGTCACTTTTTTATTTATATATTTATAATTTCATTACTTGGCATTGAGGAAGGAGGAAGGTATTGGTTATATATATATATTACCAAAGAACCCATATTTGGCTAATGGGGTTGTAGGAAAAGGACTCCACACATATTTGGAGGGTTATGATTAATGTTGTTAATCATACCTACTAGTACTCCAACTTATGGGTGAAGATGAAGTGCATGGGTACTTATCCTTAGAGTTGCATGATGTTGTGAGGGCTAAAAAATGGATCTAGTCACTCATAAGGTTCTACTGAGGAGTGTACATCAATGGGGAGCCTTCATCATTAGTCGCGACAAAACTATTCACAAGGGTGGAGAGAATATTAGGTAGCCATTCCACCAATAATTCTTTTCCCTGCTCATATCACACGTGTTTGAAGGGCTACCCATGGAACCCTTAGAACATGTGGTTTTTTAAGGATATGAGAGTTGGCACCTTTGGCACCATATGTAAGATAAGGAAATATTTGATTTGATTAATTCATAAGCACTCAAGGATTGATAAATTATTGAATATGAAGATATACTAAAGTTTAATAATATAAAATTAGAAAAATAAACTTAATATGAAAACATTATAAATAAAAGAATTGGCCTAGCTAATGTTACTAAACTAATACCTAAAAATGAATTTGATGTAAGTTAGACCTAAGTGAATAATATATATCATGATTAAAACTGAGAAAAATCTAAAGTCACTTTGACGTGAAATAAGTGAATTAAAATTTAAATAGATATGTGCAAAATTGAAATTATTTAAATAAGAAATCCTAATAAATTAAAATCAAGAGAACCTCATATAATCAAGAAAATCCTAGAAAATAGTAACTACATTTTAAAATAAGAAATTTAATTAGGTGACTACAACTAGCTGAGACTCTTAGTAAGTAAAAAAGTGATCCAATTTTGGATTCTCAATTTGGTATCAAAATTACAAAATGACCAAGATGGTCATTTTGAAATAAGTAATTATCGATTATGCAATAAAACAGGTGGAGATGAAAATATTTCGACCAAGATGGTCATATGTACAAAGGATTCATCGACTCAAATTAAAATGTTTGGCGTAACGTTGACGTCAGTATTAAATACTTCGCCATCGACATCGATGTTTTTGTAAAGTCAAAAATGTCATCAAAGAAAGTCGTCATTATGTCGACCTGTGACATAAAAACACAACAATTCATGATTTTAACTACTTAAGGAGAAACAATATCCTAAGTCTTAAAAACATATAACTCTAAAGTGTTGAGGTCAAAAATGTCAAATGGCTAAGGCAAAAGGTTATTAGAAAGTCCAAGTTGTAAACCTTAAAGGAAAAGAAATCCTAAGGTAAAAGGATTAAACCTAGGTCCTAAATTTCTAAACCTAAGTCTAAAAACCTATGCATACAAACTTCCAAGTCCTAAATCCTAAAAGCACAAACTTATGTTGAGAAACATTAAAACATATCTTGTAGCACAAAACATATATTAATTATATGTTGTAAAGGGTTAAGGGTATGTTAATGAAATTTCGAATCGTATGTTTTATTTTTTTTTAAACGAAAACATTACAAAAAATTTATATTAAAACCCACCATAGAGTTATCCTAACTGCATCGGAGGTCTTCACCATGTGACTAGTTAAACCGCAGCGGGAAAGTGTTACAAGTGACAGTTAGGAAACCATGGTGGAACGTATCAGAACACATGTTGAAACTGTCGGATAGTCCGCGTCAAAATACATTCATGTAATAAGACTGTAGAGTTAAATATTGAAGACATTTAATAGAACCTTGTCATGTCAAAGTTACAACCGACGGGGTTTTAAGTTCGTAAGCCGAACAACAAACCATTGGAAACCTACAATCATGTGAAAAATGTTACTGCGCAGTAACTGTTGACTGCCAGTTGTTGTGACCGCGTGATATGACACGTTGGAGGCTACGTCATGTGATAGATCGAAACCTTCAGGTGTAGTCAAACTGTCGGGATAAACTTGTGACCGCAGGGCTCAAGCCGCAATCGCTGATTGAGGGCACTGATCACATGCTGAAGTATCGACCTTTGCTGGGTTAGTTAGCCGTCGGGGCTAAAATTATATTATAAAGTTTGCAAATGGGTTTTTTATTCATTGTATTTGAAAAAACACCCCTATTCTAATGACTAGAAACCCAAGAGCACTCATGATGCTAGGGATTAGGATAGAGAACCATTAATTCGATGGGTAACTATAGAAAATAAAAACCTCTTCGACATATGAAGAGATTTTATTGCCATGTTTTTATACACTCCTCTTATAAAAGAAAGAAGGGATGTTTTTGTAAAGGGAGAGAGACATGAGAGAAAGAGAGTGAATTATTTCAACTTCAGGAAGAATGAGGGATTACTCTCATTGAGGATCGTCTCAAATATGTGGTGGAGAGTTTTTATTTGCAGGTACATTGAATGAGGAGAGCTCATCCTTTATTGTAAAGCTTCTATATTGAAGTATGTTGTTGTCAACATGATCTACTTCAATATTCCAAACTCTATTCAGCCACCATATTTCTCAAGGTCTTTAAAAAATCAAATTCTCAGTTTAAGTGTGCAATTTCATCCTCGTCTTTTCTTGGTTCAAAAAGATTTGTATTCAGTTAGCCTCTTCAGTAGATGATCCTTTTTTCCAAACATCAGAAGTGTTTCTTGATACTCTTCAACTGATGATTCTTTTTAGTCTTATTCTTTTGGCTTAAGAAATACAACAGACTTGCATTTCTGATGTGGACCCGGAGACGTAGTCTAGGAGGGATGAACTCTGTCACAAAACTTTGTTTGTTTTATGGTATTATTTACATGCATCATGTGTATTTGTTAAACCATAACTTAAACATATTTATACTTAAAAACCATTGATGCTAACAGTAATTTTTTTTTAAAGGTAATTGTCCGTAAAATACTTACCATTCACATATTGCATAAAAGCTAGAAAGGATCTTGTCAATTCTGCATTTCAGATCAAGTGGTATCAGAGCAGTCTAGCTATTTTCAGGTACAATATGGGAAAAAATGCACGACAACAGCTAAGGTTGAAAGAACTCGAGGAGTTCAATTAGAAATATCAGTAAGAGAATTCTGCATTTCGAAGGATGGTGCAAGCACTCGAGGTTGACAAGAAAATCTTGTAATCTGAAGTTGAAGTTTTGAGGAAGAATAAAAGAGGAAACAATCCTTTCATTGAAGATACAGCTTCTAATGGAAAGACGCCCACACTCCCTCTTCAACAGGAAGGTAAAAGAATTTCTTCCCTTTAATCCTCATTGAAGTCATCAAGGGAAGCCATTGGATATTTTTCCTCATCTAATGAGGAAACTCCTAACATACTGATATCACCAAAAAGTGTTTCAGAGTTTGATGAAGTTTCTACTCAGAAACCAAGTGCGGTTCCTGAAAGAAAAGGCTTATCCATGATGAAAGCCATGGGATACCAAGGAGGTGAAGGCTTGGGAAAAAATGGACAAGGGAGACTTCTACCCATCACAGTACAAGAAATACCTAAGCATGTAGGTCTAGGATATAATTTGATGAAGTGTAAATAATGCGGGAAGCTTGGCCACATCTCTGACCAATGTTGGTCTATGCATCCTGAGCTTTTTCCAAAGAAGCTCTAGGATAAAAATGGTAATAGAAAAAAATCCTCTGGCAGTAATGATTGTGATAGTGACTTATTTTATCAGAATTGGGTAATAGAAACTTTTAAGAGAATATATCCATGTACTTTTTGTGGTAGTTCTTGGCAATGTGTAGAGAAATGCTGGATACATAAGGCCTACAACATGAAAATCAAAGCTACAAAAATTCAGCTGTCAGAAGATGACAAGACACTTCAGGTGAAGAAGCGATTAGGAAAAATTGCGCTTCAATCTGCTAAAGAAGAACATAACTCATAAAACTCAACAAGTACAAAGGAGAAAAATTTTCGACACTGAAAATTGTCAGGGCATGCCAAAGACAACTGTCCAATCCTTCCAAGATAAACATCATCGACACCAGCAGGCTAGGATACATCCAATGCACCTGCTGGAGAAAAATAAAATACCAAATGGAATTGGGTAGATTTTATGCCATATCCGTAATATGAGTTTGTAAAAAATAGTCTAGATCTAGATATTTTGTAACTAGGTTCTAGAATTAAATTTTCTTCAAAAAGAATTGTAATAAAACTTTTGGAGAACCAAAAGTTCTTTTAGTAGGGAGGTGTGATCCAATTTTGGATTCTCAAATTTGTATCGAAATTACAAAATAACCAAGATGGTCATTTTGAAATAAGTAATTATCGATTATGTAATAAAACATGTGGAGATGAAAATGTTTCGACCAAGATGGTGATATGTACAAAGGATTCATCGACTTAAGTTCAAATGTTTGGCATGACATCGACATCAGTATCGATGTTTTTCTAAAGTCAAAGCTGTCATAAAAAAAAGCTGTCATTATGTCGACCTGCGGCATAAAAACACAACAAGTCATGATTGTAATGACTTAAGGAAAAACAATATCCCAAGTCTTAAAAAACATATAAATCTAAAGTGTTGAGGTCAAAAATGTCAAATGGCTAACCCAAAAGGTTATTATAAATTCCAAGTTGTAAACCTTAAGGGAAAAGAAATCCTAAGGTAGAGGGACTAAACCTAGGTCCTAAATTCCTAAACCTAAGTCTAAAAACCTATGCATACAAACTTCCAAGTCCTAAATCCTAAAAGCACAATCTTAAGTTGAGAAACATTAAAAGATATCTTTTAGCGCAAAACATATATTAATTATATGTTGTAAAGGGTTAAGGGTATGTAAATCAATGTTCGGATGGTATGTTTTTTTTCTTTGAACAAAAAAATTACAAAAACTTTGTATTAAAACCCACCGCAGAGTTATCCTAACCACATCGAAGGTCTTCACCATGTGACTAGTTAAACCGTAGCAGGAAAGTGTTACAGGTGACAGTTATGAAACTGCAGCGAAAAACGTTAGAACACATGTTGAAACCATCAGATAGCCCACGTCAAAAGACATTCATGTGACAGGACAACGGAGCTAAAGTTTGAAGACATGTAGCGGAACCTTGTGGTGTCAAAGTTCCAGCCGTCGGGGTTTTAAGTTTGTAAGCTGAACAACAAACCATTGGAAACCTACAATCATGTGAACAGTGTTACCATAGAGTAACTGTTGACTGCTAGTTGTTGTGACTACGTGATATGCTGCATCGGAGTTTGCATCATGTGATAGACCGAAACTTCTAGGTGTAGCCAAACTGTTGGGATAAAGACGTGATCGTCCGGCTCAAGCCTCGCCGGTTGAAGGCATTGATCTCATGCTAAATTATCGACCTCCGCCTGGTTAGTTAGCTGTCGGGGCTAAAATTATATTATAAAGTTTGCAAATGGGGTTTTTATTCACTTGGCATGGGAAGTTTGCAAATGGTCGTCTTTTGGCATGGGAAGTGTCAATTATCCTGTAAAATGTCATTTTTTCTTGTTTCAAGATATATTCTTGGTTCTAATTAATCATTCTTAGAGTGTATGCATATATCACACTCATTTCCAAAGTTTCAAGAACTCTCACACAAGTGTCGTCATTTTCGCCATAAACTCTATCTTGAGTGTCGCACTTGGAATGAACTATCACAATTTTGTTGCATTGAGAAAATTATGATGTTCATGTGTTCTGAGTGTCGTATGTTGTGTCATAAAGTGATATAAGCGTGTGATAATTCCCAAGTCTTTTTCTTTACAAAATTCATCTCATTGATCCGACACTTAGTCAAAACTACGAAAAATTTATGACGAGGCCACTCAGCCTCATCCAACCCTCCTAAAATATGCATTGCGTAGTCTCATTCCTCAAGAAAAAAATTTATCTCTTGGAGTTACACAATGCATAATATCTTCTAGATAGAAATATGTATTTCATAATCTCAGTGCTCAACCCTAGCCCCTTAGCTCCAGAACTGGAACTCTTTATCTCCAACCGAGACTGGACTACACATTGTGCAATATCACTCCTCAATCTTAAGCCTTGAGCTTTTGAGCTCCACAAATATGCAATCAATTTTTCTCTTATCCTTCCACTCCAATCTACATTATATTATCAATCTACATTATATATCATGTAGAGACTATTGCATTACATTTCAGGGATTATGACATTACATTTCAGATTTGACCTTATTATATTTTCAGTTAACCGCATCACACTTTGTTGTGTCACTTTTGAGAGATCTGCTTTGTTGCCTTTTGTGTAATTGACTGAAGAGGCAGCATATATATAGAGGCAGTATTATTTCTTTTACGCTGACCATCCACTGCTTGTGAGGTCAAATTTACATTCAATATTTAGGCCGACTTGATTACAGTAGATGGTGCATTTTCCAGCGTTGATTTAAGTGTTGTTCCAAGACATTCTTCCATATCTTCTTTGAAAAGGTCTTGGATCATTCTCTTACCTAGATACTTTATACATATGACACGTATTACATCTATATCTAGAATAAAAAAACCTAGATATACATCAAGAATAAGTATTACTAACCTATAATAAACTCTTTCTCATGAAACACATGAAGAAAGTACAAAAATAATTTTATTATCTTTGTCTTCTATTTTACATAAATCCATAATTACACAATTAATATGAAAAATGACCTAGTTACAGTTTTCAACAACCTTAATTGCTTCTTCTCCTCCCCATCGTCTCACCTCCTCCCCTCAACACCCTCATCCTCCATCCACGTTCTCCCTCCCCTTGACCTCCTTTCCGTGGGTTATCCATCGAATCCACCTCCCACCACCTCCCAAAGCTCCCTCCACACTCCTCGTTAGCTCTGGCTCCTCCCTCGTCACCCCTCCCTCGGGGTGTGATCTAGAACTTGTAAGATTTGGTGCAGATTCACTAGGGTTTCTGATAGTGGGTTTCTCTTCTCTGAGAATTTATGAGGTTAATTAGCCACATATGTATGAAACATATGTGAATATATTTGATAATTTTTTATTATATTTACTAGAAAAAAATATTAATCAAAGAGAAAGATCAACCACTAATATTTATTACGACTAAATATAAAAAATTATACCCATAAAAAATTTTCATTCAGTATTATCGAGTGTATTTAATTTATAAAATTCTAATTAAAAAATATAAATAACTTTATCCACGAATTAATACAAATAGAATAAAAATTACATTTATGATTAGAGCTTATATATTCAACTTTACGGATTATTGAATGGACATAAAGATGATAGAATATCATTTTAAACCTTAAAAATATTATTGAATATTTTAATTTATAATATAATTTTTTAAATATTGAAAATATATATATATATATATATATATATATATATATTTTTAAAATTGATTAACATTAAATACTCTACTTTTAATTATTTATGATTTAAAACCTATAACTAAAATAACAAAAATATTTGGATCACATCAAATTTTAATTTGATTAAACTATTTTAGAGATATGTTATCAAATAGCACACATTTAACAACTTTTGGTACCCCGAAGAAAAAATCAAGAAGTCCAATCATATTAACATATCAAAAATAGTAATCACAAATAACTATTTAAATTAACGTATTTTCTACAAAACGCATTGATGCACTTCTTGATTGGTGTGAGATTGGACACTTACCCATGAAACATGAGCGTTTGAGCATGTCGGCTCTTCATCATACCCAACAAGTTTGAGCATGTCATCTCTTCATCATACCGATCAAATTTGAGCATGTCAGCTTGTTTATGACAATATTTATAATGGTTGGTTATAGCTTTGTTTAATATCATCAATGCAAGTGAAACTAGTATTGTGACTTACCTTGTTTTGTGGCGAGTTTCTCCGTTGAATTACTAGTTTGATCATATTTTCCAAATTAAAAAAATATATTGTTCAAGAAATAATATTCCTTTCATTGTAACTTTGAGTATGTATGAAAAATAAAATGGCGTGATCATGCGGATTCGATGAGTTTCCCCCACAGAAAGAAAGATAATATAAGTGATGGAATGGATGCTCTATAATTTCATTGTTTTCTTCTTCATCATGGATATTCTCAATCTCATGTGTCATTTCATGACTCAAATCATGAGAAAAAAAACTTGAAGAGAATTGAGAGTCTCCATGACAAGTTCACTGATTATAAATGGTAGAGAACAAAGGATAAGGAGGTGAATAATAAGAAGTGTTCATAAGATAATTTTCTTTGACCGAAACAGATTTAAGATCTAAATATTTTGAAATAAAAGCTTCTTTATAAAATCAAAAATAATTTGGTGCACTTTTTAATTCATCATCATATATATAAGTAGATTCATCCTCATTATAATTATTGTTTCCCAATACCTCATATTCATTAGGAGAATTTATTTCATTTCATTGGTGATTGATGTTACTACATTCATTATTAGCTATGAGTGAGGAATCAACATATTCACATTGGGTATTTTGAAAAGAGAAGAAATATGGATAGAATATTCAACTTGATACTCATCTACCTATAAAATATGACTACCTTGCACCCGTTCATTGCTTGGATTTGGAAGATATTTATTAGCAAGATCAAGGGAGAAGGGTTCATGAGAATGAGATGGTATAGGGTGGGAAGTATCAAATCAGATTCAAGATTTAAATTATGGTTAATCATATCATCTTGAGGAATTGAGGGATTAGTATTCACCATAGGATACATGAACCATTCTAAGATTTCCTCCATGGCATATGAATCGGGAAAAGTGTAAGGAGGATGAGAAGATGGATTAGGAATTTGATTTTCATATTTCCCAAATTTATTTTCATTGTTAGGAGGAACCCTCATTGGAACTGGAAAGGTAGGAGGGCAAGGAAAAAAAAGGAATAACAAGTTCCTACTCTGAAATTGGAGGTGTCTCATGATTTACAAGAGTTGGGGAAATATAGACATCAGGGTGCTCAGATTCATTCTGCAAGCATATCTGAACCAAACGCTTAAACATTTGTTTAAAGAATCCCAATATGTATGTTCCCCAATAAATTCATAATAAAGGTGAATGGATCAATTAAAAAATTCCTTAATTTATTCATTAGGCTTCACCCTTACTTTATTATTTCTTTATCGAACATCCTGATAATCATACCCATCAAATTATTTATAAATCTTGTTTTCAAGTTTCTTGAATGAATGGATAGAAGAAACATGTAATGTATGACAAGATATTTTAACAAGAACTTGAAATGTGAGGGTGAGAAATCTAGCCTTGACATCCTTTCAATTTATTCCATTACAAAGGAAAAAACAAACAACTTAAAACGTATGTTCACGACGAGTTAATTCACCCTCACCATCTAATTAAAATTAGGACATATTATGAGTAACCTCCATGAAGATGGTAAGATCAAGCTCTTTAGAAAAACATCACGGGATTATTCCTTTGGAAAGAGCCATTTTGAATAAGATATTAAAATCATACTCAATGGGAACAACTTGTCATTTGGTCCTCCTTCTAGCGTCATTTTGTTGACGGTGTTGGAAATCCATCAACCAAGGGGGTATCCCAGATGTGAATTGCCAATTAGAAATCACACTCTTTGGAGTAGGAGCCCCATACAAAGTATCGACACGACTACTATGAATCATTGTAGATTTTCCTTGGCTACAAAATTCAGCATAAGAAATTAATACGCAGGTATTTCCAAATGAGCAAGTAAGTATGCCTTTTGAAATGTTTAGTTGTGGAAGTATAAAGGTCCTTCCACTAAAAGGGGAAATAAAAGTGGGCCCTTTAGAGACAAATAGTATTACAAATGCTAAAACCGGACACATGAATATGCATATTAATGAGTCATTGATCAACCAACGAAATATTTGAGATGGAATGAATGATTGTTAAAGGTGATACAACACACCCTCAACAAGATAAGTACCAAATCCACTGAAATAGTTTGATTTCCTTAGTACAGGTGAAAGCACCATACATCACAAAAATTCAAATAATAGTATTATAATATTCATGACATATGCATGAAAGCATGTTGTCTCAATGAGTTTCTCAATTAAGTAAAATTTCCAAGATATATCAATACATTCAACACCAGTAGCCCAAGCAGTGGCGAATTAGAGCAGTAACTCACTCCTACAGAAACAACTATCTTCGTCTCCAATTCCGGGTAGGAGGAGCCAAGGTGAAAAATGGCATTTGCATGAATAATTATGGTGTATATATAACAAATGGGGTGATCATTCACCTCCCTTGTGACTCTTGGACTACCCTTGTGATTTCTTGAATTCTCTATAACCTTTCGACTCTGACATGGATTTTCATATTCCATGGATGACTCTTGGAATTCCACTTTAAATTAAATTTTCTAATATATAATTGACATAATAAAAAAATGATTTAGCACATGATGACACATGACATGGACTGCATGATGACATGGAAATGTCAAGTCACTCTTTTTTGTTGCTATCTTTGAGTCTTCTTGCATTAGGGGATTTTTGAGGTCTAAAATGGGCCTCCTAATAGAAATGTACAACCAAAAGAAAATTTATAAGAACTAGTAGGATTAAATATGATTATATCAACAATGGGGGATGATTCACCATTTTTGGACTAAAAGAATAAAAATATTAAAAGAATAACAAAATAATAAGACTAATTTTTCATCTCATATTTTAAAAATATCTCCCTAATATTTTATTCAAATTTCAAGTGTCAGTACTTGTTCAATGCAAAAATTTAATTCTTCATCCAAGGAGTGCCCATTTTGCAAACTTTTGATGGACCCTGCTACATGAAAAATGAGAAATACATGAAAAATTGTGATTGTAATAACGTTTTTTCATGTATTTCTCATTTTTCATGTACAAAGTTCCATCAAAAGTATGGAACATGGTACTCACTAGATGGGGAATCAAATTCTACATCCAACGACTGTTTCAACTTGAAAATTTGAGTAAACCCATAGGGATAGAAGTTGAAAATACCAGTTAAAAAAATATTTTTTAATTTTTTCCTTCTAAAATTTTATGATGTAATGTAATCTTATTTTATTATTTCCACTTTTATAATTTTCTTAGGAGGCCCATTTTAGACCCCAAAACTCCCCTAATGATAGATAGTGCATGTTCCTCTTCTTCCTCCATCTCGTGACTTGAAGATAAGGAGTCTTCAATGTCATATCTATATTTTTTATTCTATTGTAATTTTGCATTCCTTAATATTCTTTCATGATGATCATCTCATCGGTTTCACTGCATAGGTGTCTTCTATAATTTTCTCCTTCTCCTTTTCCTGCTTCATCCTCTTATTATGATAAGATAGAGTGCATGGAGCTGAAAATCACTCTTGACAAGATGACATGAGTCTGAAAACTCCTGATCAAACATGTTTCTGAAAACTCTTTTCAGGGCTAGAAATAGTGACTAGTGCAGTGAAAAACTCAAGGCTTACGTACTTAAAGAGGCCAATGTATGATAGTGAGGCTTGAGACTCCACAATGTGCAGTTCAGGATGGATAGATTCAAAGGATTATTTATTTTAGGGGAGCTCAAAATTGGGGATTGAGGCTTTATTTTTCCCAATGCACAATTCCAAAAGGATAGAATCAAGGAAATTTTCATTTGAGGGACTCTGGAGGTCAAGCTTGAGGCTTGACCCTTGGAGTCACCCAATGCATAGTTTTGGCAGGAGAAAAAGTTGGGACATTATAATGGGGATTGGGGTACCTTGTAGTGGAAGGATAAGAGAAAAATTGATTTCATAGTTGTGGATATCAAGAGTTCAAGGCTTAGGATTGAGGAGTGAGATTGCACAATGTGCAGTTAAGTCTGGGTTGGAGATAAAGAGTTCCAGTTCTGGAGCTAAGGGGCTAGGCTTGAGCACTGAGATTGTGAAATACATATTTCTGTCTAGTAGATATTATGCATTGTGTAACTGCAAGAGATAATTTTTTTTCTTGAGGAATGAGACTATGCAATGCATATTTCAGGAGGGTTGGATGAGGCTAAGTGGCCTAGTCGTAAATTTTTCATAGTTTTGACTAAGTGTGGGATCAATGAGATGAATTTGGTAAAGAAAAAGACTTGAGCATTATCACACACTTATATCACTTTATGACCCAACATATGACACTCAGAACACATGAACACCATAATTTTCTCAATGAAACAACATTGTGATAGTTCATTCCAAGTGCGATACTCAAGATACACTTTACGACGAAAATGATGACACTTGTGTGAGAGTGCTTGAAACTTTGGAATCAGTGTGATAGATCTATACACGCTAAGAATGATTAATTAGAACCAATAATTTGTCTTGAAACAAGCAAAAACAACATTTTACAGAATAAATCACACTTCCCATCCCAAAAGACGACATTAGCTATGTGAAGAGAAAAGTGCTAGAAACACTTGTAATATGCGAATTAAAGTAAAAAATACAGATGTAAGAGTGAACATAACATGAAAATGAAACTAATTAAAGTGAAATGTAGTAAAACATATAGTTGAAAGCATGAAATCAACACTCTTGAAAGAAAAGGAGCGCAAAATCAACAGTTGGAAAACTCATCAAATGGAAGTAAAAACACATCCAAAAGTGAGAGAATTTCAATGATAGTGCAGAGTAACTATCGGCATGGGTGGAATATTTTACATGCACTATATTGATGGACTTTAATAAGCCGATTCAAGACTTCGTGAATGAATATGCTCATGGATTCATTATAGGCTAAGCATGCTTGAGAAGGTGACTTCGAAGTTGTTAGTACAAGAACAGATCTCAAAGTCTTAACAAAGTATCAACTGACAAAGTAGTGACTAAGGAATGACTAATCATAAGACTGAAAATTGGCAACAAAAGTCATGTATAAGAAAAAATTTGGAGGGTGTTTGTCACGACGACGGCATAATGTTTTTTCATCTAGTATGGTCCATAAAAATTATGCAACATGGGTACTCATAGGGCGACTCGCTTTGTGTGGATGATAGCTTGGGATTTGGAGCTTCACATGGGAATGATGGTTCCCAATATTTTTCATATTCCATGCCTCAAGAAGGCCTCTAGATAGCATATAGTTGCCTCCATGGATATCCCACTACTTCATGATGAGAGCCATTTGGATTTGTCACCAAAGTCTAGCCTATACACTTGGGAGGAGCAACTTGGAGACATATTGATGAGAAATAATATTTTTCATGGAAGAGAAGCTTAACATATAAGGATTATACAGGGGGAGGAGAGGAGGCTCTTCAATTCTATCCTTGCAGTTTATTAACAACATTTGGGAGGGGAGGAGTGTGATATTCATAAATTAGCATGCAGCTAATTGGAATATTAACTTTTACTTTTGTCATTTAGATAGATGAATTAGTGGGTAGGGAGACCCATAAATCTCCTTAGTAGGAATAAAATCCCTCTTAATGTGAAAATGGATCATCTTGATAGCTGGATAAAGCACCTCCATGTATGAAAAAGGGCTAAAGCGTGTGGACAAGGTCAATGTTCACCAAATCAACAATGCTGGTATAGAGAGAGTGGATCATTAATGAGAGACAACACAGTGTTAATGGGAGATAGTATCCATGAGAGTAGTGGCTTTAATGAGTGGGACCCCAGGTGAGAATTCTCACAATGTATATAAGGAAGGGAAAGGTAGCCATAGAAGGAATGTTAAATGATTATTTATTTTGATCTTCTTAGATCTGGATTTGTCAAGTGTCATTTCTATCCATGATTTTTTTGATTAGCAGGGTCTTTTTTGATGCTTAACACAAGGGTGTTCCCAAGCGGGAATACCACACTCATCCTCGGGGGACTTCGAGTTCCTAATCAAGAGATTTATTATTGAGATGCATATCCACATTCTGGCATCATTCCAAGCTTCAGTATTTAGCTACATCGCAGTTTTTGTTCAGAGTTGTGTTGTGTTGTAGGGTGTAGCAGTGGAGGATTTGATAGGGCCATTTTCTGAGTTAGTTTTCAATGAAGGAAGAATTATTTACATTGGGATGCCAGAAAGGGAGGTCCTTGGGATTTATTTCATATTTTAGCACCATGCCAACCTATTTCCATCACCTATAGTGTAGATCACCTGATAGACTATGTTATTTGAGTGAGCACTTGCAGTGGAGGATTCAGTGCTTGATTTGGAGGGTGAGATATTTAAGGAAGGCATCAAAATTCCACTTGGAGGATCTATTGGAGGAGTTACATAAATTTCTATATCTGTTTCAACCACCTCCTTCCAGTATGAAATCCTTGGATATCACTATTATTAGAGCACACATCATCCTTACTGGTATTGTGCAGCATACCAGTATACTTTCTCATAACTAATTTTAAAACCGACTATAAAATACTATTGTATTGTTTCTTTTTAATTACATATATTTGGCTTTAATATACAAACAACAGTAATCATATTACATATTATATATTATATGCATTACATTCCCACATTTCTATTATATTCATATCATAAAACACATCAAATATTTACTTTAATTTCCTCATAATCTTCCTAATTAATGTCAATTCTCAATGAACAACTTAAAACTTGTTGAATAATGTATCTCAAATAGACTATAGTTGTCCTTCCTCACACATGTTATTTTGGACTTACCAAATCTATATCCAAACCGCTTTTAAATATTTTCATATCATTAAGATACCACATATATTTCAGATTAGCTAGTTCACAATCCTCCTGATTATTTTCAAATATAAAAAATTAAAAAAAAATTAAAAAAAACCCTAAAATCTACTCTAGTTCTTATTACCAAAAGGTCCAGTAGATATATCCACTATTTGCTCACCTTTAAAATTAGGCATGTTTATACCACCTTGATTAATTTCTGGTCTTTTTGGATCCCCTCGTAATTGTGACGTTTCAAAATTCTGCAAAACCTTTTGAACTACATTAGTTATTCTTCCCATACGATTCTTGTTTTCGTCGGCTCGACACGAAATTGGTCCAGACAATTTCAGCTCATGGTAAACTAGACCAAATGGGGCATACACTTGAAGCACTCTATCTTCCCAGAGGGCAACACGATCGACTAATTCATTGTTATTTTGTGAGAAGGTGCTCTTTAGAAAATTTTGGCAACCGCTCCAAAAGATGTGTCTGGCCCTGCTTATCCTGGCTTCGACATCTTGATTTTTAACGACAGAGGCATAAGTCCTAGATTTATCTGCAAACATGTCAGGTCTTTACACGTACCACTCTACAAATGCGAGTAAACCAGGAAACAAAGGAGTTGAAAAGACGTCTTTGACAGAGGCACATATTTTCAAGAGGCATGCCCCAAATTCAAAAGTAACTAAAAGGACATATCTCTGCAATTGCGCGAAAGGGAATCCAGGTTGTCTTGGCATCCTCTTATGAAAATGAGCACAAAATATTACAATCAAAATGATTTGCAATACGTCCGTTTCTGTTGTGCTCTTTGATGTCAGAAACTCTTCGATGCTACTGGACATCGAAGACAACATTTCATGTAAACCCTCCAAGCTGATTTATCATTTATGAGCACACCCAAAGAAATATTTATCAATTATGTTAATGATAGAGATATATCACTCCTCAAGACCCTTGGCATATCTTAACACACTTTGACACACACTAAAATTCCTTGGTACCTCACATGTCTTAGAAAATATTTTTACCTAGAACATCTTGCCATGAATAGGACACCCAAGCACATGTTGGAAGGACTTAGCAAAGCATAACACTCTCCTAGCATGTGTTGGCACACCTTGTAGTCCCTAATATGCCCTGGAATTTTCATATTGGAGCAGCAATATGGAAAAAGTGGGAAGACCAAACATTTGTTCATAAATTGAGTTGCGAAGAACTGATATAAAAACCTAAGTGTTGTAGACATTAAAGGAAAAATGAGGTAGATAAAGGCAAATGTTTTTTGAGCCGATTTCGGTAACCTAAATGAGTTTAGTTCATTGATAGAGGCAGTTTTTGGACTTGCATAATGGGAGGCAAGATGACTTGCCAAATGTGTTCAGGACATGTGGAATGAAAGGGCTATGTGTAGCCACCATCAACAAGTAGATCAAGTGTTGTATTATTCAAGGTATATTTGTTTTCAAAGTAATAACACCAAGCCCTAGTTGTATTCCTAGTACCAGTGTTATTGTAAAGGGACATGACCCCTAGTAAGAGAGCTCTAGCCAATTCTATTATAGTTTGTAATTTAACGAGTAACGGTCTAAAAAAGTTAAAAAAATTCATGTGCACTAGTTGATTCCCTAATTTGTGTAGATTTCGTTGTGAAAAGTAGATGTATTGTGGCACTTGAGTGTGTTTGCATCAAATATTATAAGAGAAAACCTAGATTCTCATGTGTCATGGAAATTCGACATATGCATTTTTCACCTAAGAACTACATGTAACTCATATTAGGCTACTCATGTCCAATCTCAACTCATCCTACTTAACAATTTATAAGGACAGGGGCCTCAACTCATCCTACTCATAATAGGATATATGCTTGAGTAATTTTCAAGGATGATGTGTGAACAATAACGGATCTACACACATCATACTCCACCTACAAGTTGTCATGAGTTGTAGGTGGAGTATTACAAGAGCCACTTCACATGCGAGGTACCTGATGGGAAGGTGACTAATGAGAGGTATAGAGTGATGGATGGAGTAATATATTACTAGGATCAGATATTCTTGACTAAAGAATATAAGCTTAAGGAGAAAATTATACACACATCACATGATTCACTCCTTTACGGCCGCCAAAGTTTCATCATGACATATTAGGCCATTAGGGAGAGATACTCATGGGAGGGTCTTAAGGAGGATTTTCTCCAGCATATCAAGAATTCTCTAGCTTTCCTGAAGAATGAGAAGGAGAACAACCATCCCACAAGGTTTTTATAGTCACTTACTTTTCCAGGAGGGAGATGGGAGAGCCTTTCTATGGACTTCATCACCACCTTGCCAAAAATACATGGTAAGGATTTTATGTTTATAATCATTGGTCAGCTAACAAATTATTTAAATTCTTTTCCATTTATTTATAGTGCACTGCTCCACAAGAGAGCAAGCCTCTCCTTGGACTTCGTGGTATTCTTAAGACAATAGTTAGTGATAGAGATATCCACTTTGTGGATGGTTTGGGGTAGGTGTTATTCTATTTTGGGTGTACCAAATTGACACCAAGTATCAATTATTACCCCCGTGGGGATGAGAATATAGAGGCAACAAACAAGTGGATGGGAAGCTACTTTCCACATTATGTTCTGGGGTAGCAAGGAGCAGAGCTGCACCGGTTCCACTTGGGGGACTATTGTTACCATCTCACGTTCCATATGGAAATCAGTGTATCTATGATTTTAGTTCCATATGGAGATAATTATATATCCATTTTTTATAGAATGGTTGGGACAATAAATGTTCCTAGAACCAAAGACTGGATCCTAGAGAGTGAGGATATATTTCGGTCTCTTAAGGACAACATTGCTACAACCTAAGATCACCAGAATTTATATACAGATCATGGGTGGGAGAGAGATATCGTGGGGTGGAAAGTTTGGTCTATCTCCATTTTCAACCATATAAACCATCTACATTAAAGAGGGAGCGGACTGAGAAGATTTTCTATAGGTCACAAAAGGTGATCCATCTTGTTGGGGGAGTAGCATATGGGTTCAAGCTTCCGATTGGGAGTAATTTCACCAACATTTTTCATGTCTCATTCCCAAAGAAGGCCATTAGATAGCATGTAGTTGCCAGCATGGATCTCCCACTTCTTTATGGTATGAGCCATTTAGTTTTATCACCAAAGGATAACTTGGACACTTGGGATGGGAAGCTAAGGTACAGGTTTATTGAAGGATATCTTATTCATTGGAGGAATCTATCAGATGAAGATACTACATGGGGAGCAGAGAATATTTTTCATCATCCATCCTTGCAGTCTCTTGAGGACAAGAAACTTTTGGGAGGGTAGGATTGTAACATTCCTAATTAGATTTTATCTAGTTAGAATAATTTTTTTTTTTTGTCAATAAAATAGATGAATAAGAGGGTAGGGGGACCCATAAAGCTCCTTTGCAGGAATAAAACCACTTCTAGTGTAAAATTGGATCAGTTTATGTAGTTTAATAAAGCACTCATTGGTGTGAATGGGGTTAAATGCATGTGGATGGGGTCAATATTGACGAAATCAACAACATAGTCATGCAGGCAGTGGAGAGATATTGGAGGATAACGCAGTTATAATGGGAGGAAGTATCCATGAGATTAGCATCTTTAATGAGTGGGACCAAGTGGGGGGAGGCTCACAAAGCATATAATGAAGGGAATGGCAGTCATAGAGGGCACTCTAAATATTATTTATTTTTGGTCTTTTATGACTTTCTGCACGCTTCAACTATTTAGCGGAGTCTGTTGTGTTTTTTAGCACAAGGTTGTTTCCGAGTAAAAATCCCACCCTCATCCTTGGGGGACTTCGAGTGCCTACTTAGGAGAGGTCCTTTGAACTTAATTCCACCATCCGACATAAGGCAAATATTCAACCATCTTCAACAACACAATCTCCTTTAGGAATTCACAATTCAGGACGATAGTTGCAGTGGAAGGTTGAGAACCCAATTCCTTGAGCTTGTTTAGGGAGTAACGCTTCATCCAAAAAGCTATTGGGGAGAAGTATTAGCTATTTTATTTTTATATCAACCACCTCCTAGTAGTTATTTAGTTGGACATTGTAATTCATCCCTAGGGATATTTTTTTCATATTGTGTATTTCCGGAAACCCTTTCTGGGTTGTCTCGGAATTGTGCTAGAGACTAAATTTGTGTCTCTTGTGTTTTTTAGTAATTGAATTGATGAAAGAAATAATAAGCTAAAAGAAGAAATAAGCAAAATAATTAAGCTCATGAGTAATTATCAAGAAGCTAATTTGAATTAAACCTAGCCCTACCTAAATCTCAACAAACCTTAGGTATGGTTTAAATGCAACAAAAATACCATTGACAATTGATAAAAAAGCTACGATTAAAGAGAATAAGTATCACAACATTAATGAAATAATTTTAAAGAAAATTATTATATCATTAATATGTGTTTTACCAAAAACAAAAACAAAAACACTTTTTTTTATAAGAAATATATATATCTATATATATATATATATATCTATAATTTTGTATTAAACAAATTTATAGAATATTATTAAAATATTGAAATGTAACTTGCAAAGTACAATTTTACCATTTCAATAATACATCTACAAAAAAATATATAAAATTAAAATTGATACTTATAACATTATATATATCACAACCTAGATCCATATTAATTCCAAATCTATCATGTGCAGATAGGGTACAATTTTGTCAAGGTCCAAACATCTATTTTAAGTGAAAAGAATCTTACAATCCTACTAGAATTACGAGACAGTGAGAGAAGTGGTGGTGTATAAAGACTCCATTGTTGGGATCCCACTACTCACTAGAGAAAAATTAACATGGAGTTTTTCAGCCTTTAAATACGCTACATAATAGATGAATACCATGGATAAAATGATATATTCACATAAACCTAGAGCTCCAAAAACACTAGAAACTTCACACTCAAGTTTAGTCAAACCTTAATATTCACATATAAGGTACAATTTTGTCGAGGTCCAAACATCTATTTTAAGTGAAATTAATCTTACAATGCTACTAGAATTACGAGACAGTGAGAGAAGTGGTGGTGTCTTAAGACTCCATTGTTGGGATCCCACTGCTCACTAGAAAAAAATTAACATGGATTTTTTTAGGCCTTAAATACGCAGCATAATAGATGAATACCATGGATAAAATGATAGATTCACATAAACCTAGAGCTCCAAAAAGACTAGAAACTTCACACCCAAGTTTAGCTAAACCTTAATATTCACATAATTTTTATAACATTGCAACAACAATTTAAAATTTTCACCCTAAGTTTCAGGTATTAAAAGTTCCATTTCCATTTTTTTTAATATTATGGTAGTCAAAAAAAGAATTCATAATAAATATTCATAGCGAAACACTAAATGGTTCTACCTCGAGAAATACCAAAAATGCTGAGAAAAACAAAAACAAAAAAAATTAAAATGAAGGAACACAACTTAATATTCATAATAAAATAGTTTACTAATAAAACCATACTTATTACAAAATAATATAATTTAACGCTTGTCACTTTACAAACTATAATTTATTAAAAAAAATACAATCCAACCTTTATTCAATATAATACTAATAATATACATTTATACTATCTCATAACTAATTTTAAAATAATTTATAAAATATTTATTATTATATTATTTCTTTTTAACTATATATTCCATTTATTTCACTTTAATATACAAATTATAGTGACCATATTATATTCTTTACATTCTGAAATTTTCATTATATTGTTATGATAAAATGCATCACATATATGTTAATTCTCAACCAACAACTTAAAACTAGTTGAATGATACCTAAAATGGACTCTAGTCTTTTATACGAGAAGGTCCATTAGACTTGCTCAGTACATCGAATTTTTTCTTATCTTTAAAATTACTTATGCTTAAGACACTTTGATTAATTTATTAGTTTTTTGGATTACTTTTTAATTGTGATGTTTTACAATTTGGCATAGCTTTTCAAACTCCATCAATTATTCTTGCCTTAATATTTCTGTTTTCATCAACTAAGCATGAAACTGATCTTCATAATTTTAGCGCACAATGGATTAAATCAAGTGGGGCATATCCTTGAAGTATTCTATGTACACTTCTTTCATAGATATAAGCTACTAGGGATTTGAACCTATAATCTCATAATTTATACAACACTTCATATCATAGTAATTACTAATTGAGCTTCCACTCAAAGTTAAAAAGTGTCACATTATTTATTAAATCATTCTAAAAAAAATTATAAATCTTTAATATGTTGTTTAAAGAACTATTTATATAACAAATCTATATAAATATATCAAAGCATCTAAATGTAACTTGAATTTTTTAACCTAAAAACATCATCCATGATCGCAAAACTTCATTTCATCTATTATTATGATTAACGGTGAGTAATATTTTAGTATGGAAAAAAAATACCATTTCACATAAATTGTTGAAAAGCCACTATATAAAGAATAATTCATCACAAACTTCTAAAATAAACACTAAAAAAAATTACCACTAACAATCCCAACTACATCAGAATATTATGTTCACATTGACACAACACAATAATTTAGCATTACTAAGCTCATAATTCTCCTAATTTTTTTTTTCATATTTCTTAAAAATATTTATTCAAATAATACTTTGAAAATTATTGGATAATTTCCACATCAAATTTAGCGCTTCCTCAATCATGTTCTTTCGAACATACCAAAAGGTCAAATAGACTTATCATTTACATCAACTACATGGTTATCTTTAAAATTCAAAATATATATGTCAATTGAATAACTTTCTTTTCTTTGTTGATCACCTTCTAATTACGTATCTTTTCAAATTACATCAATTATTATTGCCATGATTAATTTTTTTTTGGGCTAGAGACTAAAACCATCTAGATAGTTTTAAGGCATGGTGAACTAGAGAAAATTGTATGTATCTTGAAGCACTCTATCTTCCCATAAGAAAAACATGATTCTCTAATCCATAACTATTTCTGTAAAAAGTCAAGATACCATGAGAGTCATGCATATTTTTCTCTTAAAATGACATTGACTAGAAAATTTCGAAAAAAATATTCTCCTCTCCCCACAATGAAAAAATTGTACATGAACCACTCGAAAAAAGGTACTAGACCATGCAACAAATGTATTGAGAATACACCTTCAAAAAATACACATATTTGTAAGATGCATACCACAAATTCAAATGTAACTAAAATAACATATTTTTACAATAATATGAAATAAAATACAACTTCTATAGGAAACCTTTCATGAAGACGAACATCAAATATTATAATCACATTTAGTTGCAATAAATCCAATTTTATTATGTTATTTCATGTTATAACTTGTTTAATACTATGCACCACCTAATACTAGACTTCATCAAAATGCCAACATGCTTATTTTTGAGTTTTTATATTTTCATCTTTTCCGTTCACTTTTCCTAATACATGCACTAATGCTTTCAAAAAACATCTCAAATCTATCTTCATGAAGTTATGCTAATTTAAGATGTTGATCTACTTCTGTTTAATGAGTTCTTCATTCTCTCCCTTTAAGTATTTCCCCAACTTTATTTCTTTCGTGAATCAATGTACATCTATATTAAACACATCTTCCCATTCAAAATTATCTCCATCTCTACTTAATAGAAACATTGAGCATCTTAGATGACTGTATAGCCATTACTAAGCATTACTAAAAAAATAAAAAATATTCAAATGCCTTCAAATATTCATGTAGTGATACTTTAAATAACAATTAAATGAATTATTATAATAATTAATAATTTTTGAAGTAATAATTAAATGAATTTTCAGTTTAAATACACTGTTAACTTACGATCATACCATTGATGATCATACTATGATTCATCATATTTATTATTTCAATGCAAAAGAAATATCATTATACATAAATTTTGAAAATATGATGTCCATTTTTGTAATATTGTACTAGTTATAAAAGAGAATTCAAACACTAAATGGATTTAGCATGAGAAATATAAAAAATATAAAAAATATTGAGAAACAAGAAAAACACTTAAAATGAAGATGAAGCAACAACACCAAATATTCGTTATAAAAAAATCACTTCACAAACCATATTTTATTGTAAAACTATATAATCCAACATTTATCCAATATAGTGATAATCATATGTATTTATATTTTCTCATAACTAATCATAAAAACTAAACTTAAAAAAGAAACACTAAATACATTTATCACTAACAATACCAAAAATATTAAGAAACAAAAAGAAACCTTAAAATAAAATAACACTACCAAACATTCTACTAGTTATATAAAGTAATTCATGATCAAACTTTGAAGAGAAACAAAATATACATTTACGTGTCCCAATACCAAAAATATTGAGAAACAAAAAAACCCTTAAAATGAAGTAACACTACCAAATATTCATTATAAAAACTCACTTTATAAACCATACTTTATTACAAAACAATATAACCCAACATTTATCAAGTATAATAATAATAATGTATATTTATACTTTCTCATAAGTAATATTAAACACTAAACCTAAAAAAGAAACACTACATACATTTAACACTAATAATACAAAAACTATAAAAATTAAAATAAAACAAACTCTTTACTTTTACCAACTATTAATCATAAAAAATATTACTTCATAAACCATATTTTATTACAAAACAATATAATCCAACACTTAATATAATAATAATAATATGTATTTTAATTTTAAGACAATCTATGTATTTATATTATTAGCTTTTTAATTACATATATTGCACTTTAATGTACAAATTACATCAACCATATTATATTAATTACATTATCACATTTATATTATACTAATATCATAAAACACATCACAAATATTTACGATGAACTACTCATACTCCGCTTAATCAATGTCAATTCTCAACATCCTAATTAATGTCGATTCTCAACGAAAACAACTTAAAACTAGTTGAATAATGCCTAAAATGGACTATATTTGTCCTTCCTCAAACATGTTTTCTTAGACTTACCAAGGCCATAATTCAACTACCTTTAAATATTCTTATCTCATTGAGATACCACGAATATTTAATATTATCTAGGTCATAATCCTCCTAATTAACACCAATTATCAACAAACAACTCTAATACCTATACCTAAAATCTACGTTAGTCCTTCCTACCAACAAGAACGTCCATTAGACGTGCTCGGCACATCCACTATTTGCTTACCTTTAAAATTACGGTTGTTTATACCACCTTGATTAATTTCTTGTCTTTTTGGATCCCCTGGTATTTGTGATGTTTCAGAATTCCGCACAGCTTTTCGAACTGCATCGATTATTCTTGCTATGCGATTTTTGTTTTCGTCAGCTCCGCATGAAAGCGATCTTGACAATTTCAGCTCTGAGCGAACTGGATCAAATGGGGCGTCTCCTTGAAGCACTCTATCTTCCCAAAGAGCAACACGGTCCACTAATTCATGGTTATTTCTGCAAGAACTGATGACATCATCATGGCCTTGCATATTATTTCCTGACCAAGTGCTCTTCAGAAAATTCTGGCAATATCTCCAGAAGATCGGTCTTGCCCTGCTTATCCTTTCTTCGACATCTTGGTTTTTAACGAGAGAGACATGAGTTGTAGATTCAACTTTCTCTGGAATCATATCAGGGCTGTACACATACCACTCTACAAAAGCGAGTAAACCAGGCAACACAGGAGTTGAAAAGACGTCTTTGACAGACGCACATATTTTCAAGAGGCGCACCCCAAATTCAAATATTACTAAAACTGCGTATCTCTGCAAGTGCACGAAATGGTATCCAGGTTTTACTCGCCTCCTTTTGTGAAGATGAACAACAAATATTATAATCGAGACGATTCGCAATACGTCCGATTCTGTTGTGCTATTTGATGTCAGAAATTCTTCGACACTAGACCAAACTTCATGTACACCTTCCAAGCTGATTTATCAGAAGGCATGCAATAATTATCAATGTAGTCAAACAAATTTGTGCATAAAATGAATATTAAGAGAATTTGAAACAAATAAAAAACCCACGTCTATTACCTTCGGAAATTTAACAAACTGTACACGAGTCGAACAAATCGGATGCAGAACTTCTTTCGAAATTCCATATTTGGCATACGTTTAAGGAGTTCATAATCACCACAATTCTGAAACAAAAATTACTCCATCATTCTCATAAGAATGTATAGCATTATGTCTTTTATCCTATGCATTGTAAACATAAATATAAATTCTTCAGTACCTTTCGATACAGTTCTATGAGACCAGAATTTTGGGTCATGTCTTCATTCATATTCAAAGTACTAAGTAATGTGTACATCGCCAAGAGATCATTCCCATGTTGCGAAGCCAGACGAGCAACCTAAGGATAACATATAGTGTGATAGACCGTCAGCACATCATTGTTTGTAACTTGTTGGTTTATGAAGAAAAATACATCATTGGTGTAACTTTCTGGTTAATGATGAAAAAATAATATTGATTGAGCTTTAAATGTAATATCAAGCATATCAAGCAATTCCGAAAGGAATAGAGATTATTAAATAAACATGAGTGATTGAGTACTTCGCTGTAGTGAAGATGGTCGTCCGGGAATAGAGATTTATTAAATAAACATGAGTCATTCAGTAATTCGCTGTAGCGAAGATCGCTAGTTTGTCCCCTGGCGTAAGACATTATGCTCTAAGAAGACAGAAGCTCCGCGACAAAACAATGTAATTCAATTTAAAACTCGCCTCGCCACCAAACAAGGTAAGTCACCATGCTAGTCTCACTCGCATTCATGATAGTAAACAACACTATAACCAACCATTATAAATATTGTCACAAACAAGCCGACATTCTAAAATTTGACGAGGAGCCCACATGCTCAAACACTCAGGTTTGATGGGTAAGTGTCCAACCCACGGATCAAGAAGTGCATCAATACATTGTGTAGAACATACGTTAATTTAATTAGTTACTTGTGATTAGTATTGTTGATATGTTAATATGATTTGGCTTCTCCCTTTTTTAGGGTATCGAAAGTGGTTAAAGAAACATGTGCTAGTTAATATGATTGGACTTCTCGCTTTTTTTCTTCGGGGTGCCAAAAATGGTTAAACGTGTGCTATTTGATAAGATATTTCTAAAATAGTTTAATCACATTAAAAAGTTGACGTGGTCCAAATAATCTTGTTTTAATCATAAATAATTAAAATAGAGTATTTAATGTTAATTAATTTAAAAAAATAATATAAATTTTTAATATTTAAATATTGTATTATAAATTAAAATATTCAATAATATTTTTAGGTTTAAAATGATATTCTATCATCTTTATGTCAATTCAATAATACATAAAGTTGAATAAATAATACGTAACCTTGATTATATAAGGTTTAATCATAAAAGTACATTTTATTGTGCTGGGAGGCGCTCTACAGACCAGTATATAGGGATGTGTAGATGTAACGTGTGTAATGTAAATGTCAGCCCAATATATAGAGATGTGTAGATGTAATGTGTGTAATGTAAAATTTTGATATGTCGGGCCCAATATATAGAGATGTGTAGATGTAATGTGTGCAATGTAAAATTTTAATATGTCGGAGTGTATATAGATGTGTAGATGTCATGTGAGTATTGTAAATTTTTGATATATTTACCACTTTAATACCAGAATACCATGGGCCAAAGACCATATTTATAAAAGACGTATGGTAAATAAATGAAATATAAGTAAACCATATATATGGTAAATAAATAAAAAGTCTTTTTATTTTTACTCCATAATCCTATTTATATTTATGAACACCAAAAGGTGGTTTTATTTAGGTGAATCATGAGCTAAATACCATGGGCCAAATGATTATTAATACATGCCAAAAAAGCATTATTAACCCTAATATTAATATTAATATTATTATTAATTTTAATATTCACGTTATTATATTATAATATTAATATTATTAAATTTAATTAATGTAAAAATGTACCACTTTAATATCATGGCAAATTATTATTAATACCATATTTATAAAATAGGTATGGTAAATAAATAAAATATAAAGAAACCATATATATGGTAAATAAATAAAAAGTCTTTCTATATTTATTCCATAATCCTATTTATATTTATGAACATCAAAAGGTGGTTTTATTTAGGTGAATCCTGAGCTAAATACCATGGGCCAAATTGTTATTAATACATGCCAAAAAAACATTATTAACCCTAATATTAATATTAATATTATTATTAATTTTAATATTCGCATTATTATATTATAATATTAATATTATTAAATTTAATTAATGTAAACTTTTGATATGTCTGAGTGTATAAAAAGGTACCACTTTGATACCATGGGCCAAATTATTATTAATACCATGCCAAAAAAACATTATTGACGCTAATATTAATATTAATATTATTATTAATTCTAATATTCACATTATTATATTATAATATTATTATTACTAAATTTAATAAATTTGGATCACCGTAGGTGGGTATTTGAGTACACTATATGCATTGCCTATATCGAGTAACAATAAACATATAAACGTAAATCTAAAAATAATGTTTAATATTTAACATTTAAAATTTAATCTAATGTTGGCCCTAATGAAAAATCACTTCTTTCCCTACATATATAAATTTAACACAAACAAAGTCTCGAATTTTGTTTTTGAGGAAGCATCTCTGTGATTTTGCGAACAATGAAATAATATTTCCCAGAAAGGATTTCGGGAGTTGTTAAAAGTGGTAGTAATAATATTTGTGGGAAAGGATTTCACCATCAATGAACTTATTTCGATTGATTTGGAAAATAATATTTTCCGGAAGAGGAGCTGCGAGCTGCAATTGATTTTCAGGTTTCATTTCTATTGCTCTTGCAATTTATTTTTTTTCTACCTTTTTGTTTATGTAATGTAAATTTTTGATATGTCAATGTATAAGGCACATGTGTAGATGTAATGTGAGAAATTTAATGTAAGTAAATATTTGAAATTTATTGTGGTATATTTTTATTTAATTACTAGGAGTATGATAAATAAATAAAATATTTTTATAATTAAAGAGAAGGAGAGAGGAAGGGATATATTAACATAGTTGGAGGGTGAAGAGAGAGGGAGATATATATGTGGGAAAGAAATGAAGCGAGAAGAAGGAAGAGGGAGGATGTGAGGGAGTGGAGAGATGGAGGGAAAGAGAGATGTAGTTCAAGGGGGGAGATAGGGAAGTAGATGATAATTTATAATCCTATTTGATTGCTTGCACTAGATGCATTGATTTCAGTGTATAGGAGGAGAGATGGAGGGAAAGAGAGATGTAGTTGGAGGGGGGAGATAGAGAAGATGATTTCTTGCACTCGATGATTTGATTTTAGTGTGGATGGTGATTTAAAATCCTATTTTTCTTGCACTATATGCATTGATTTTAGTATAGATGTTGAGAGAGAGAGAGAGAGAGAGAGAGAGAGAGAGAGAGAGAGAGAGTAACATAGTTGGAGGGTGAAGAGAGAGGGAGATATATATGTGGGAAAGAAATGGAGAGAGAGGAAGGAAGAGGGAGGATGTGAGAGAGTGGATAGATGGAGGGAAAGAGAGATGTAGTTCGAGGGGGGAGATAAGGAAGTAGATGGTGATTTATAATCCTATTTGATTTCTTGCACTAGATGTATTAATATTAGTGTAGATGTTGGTTTCTAATATTATTTTATTACTTGCACTAGATCCATTGATTTCAATATAGATGTTTATTTCTAATCTTATTTGATTACCTGCATTAGATGCATTGATCTCAACGTAGATGTTGTTTTGTAATCTTATTTGATTGTTTGTATTAGGTGCATTGATTTCAGCGTTGACATTGATTTCTGATTTGATGTAATTGGATGTACATTGATGGTACATTAATTTTAAAGTGACTGGATTAATATTGTGCATTGATTCCAGTGTAAGCACACAAAATTATAAAAAATGCACATTAATATGATGATTTCTAATCATATTTGATTCCTTACACTAGATGCATTGATATCAGTGTAGATGCTGGTTTCTAATCTTATTTTCTTACTTGCACTAGATGCATTGATTTCAATGTAAATACAAATAATATCAAACTCTAGATCTAGAGTAATGTGTTTACATAGGGAGCAAGAAGTGGAGAGAGAGAGGGAGTGAAAAGGGAGAAATATAGGAGTATGTGTATGTTTGGGGGTGAGATAAAGAGAAAAATAAGTAGATATGGAGGTAATGGGGGAGAATGAGAGAAGGAGGGATATAGTAACATAGTTGGAGGGTGAAGAGAGGGAGAGCGAGGGAGATATAGAGAGAGATAGATGTGGGAGAGAAAGGGATAGAGGGGAAGGAAGAGAGAGAGGATGTGAGAGAGTGGATAGAGGGAGGGAAAGAGAGATGGATTTGGAGGGGGGAGAGAGGGAAGATATTTCTTGCACTCGATGCATTGATTTCAATGTGGATGGTGATTTATAATCCTATTTTTCTTACACTATATGCATTGATTTTAGTGTAGATGTTGAGAGAGAGAGTGTGTGTGTGTGTGTTGGGGCAGGAAAGAGGATTGGAAGGCAGAGAGAGAGAGAGAGAGAAAGAGAGAGAGAGGAAAATATAGAGGAATGTAGGAGAGGAAGGAAAAGAGAGATGAAATGAGAGAGAGGAAGAGATTTATGGGGGAAGAGAGAAAATTGGAGGGAAAACAAAGAGAGAGAGAGAGAGAGAGAGAGAGAGAGAGAGAGAGAGGAAGGACGCGAGAGAGGAGGAGAGAGGGAGGGAGATGGAAGGATGGAGAGATGGAGTTGGAGGGGGAGAGAGGGAGGGAAGAAGGATTACATAGAGAGTGAGAAGTGGAGAGAGAGATGAAGTGACAAGGGAGATATGGAGAGAGAGTGTATATGTTTTGGGGTGAGATAAAGAGATAAATAAGGAGATATGGAGAGAAGGAGAGAGGGAGAGATATAGTAACATAGTTGGAGAGTGAAGAGAGGGAGATATATATGTGGGAAATAAATGGAAAGAGAGGAAGGAATAGGGAGGATGTGAGAGAGTGGAGAGATGGAGGGAAAGAGAGATGTAGTTCAAGGGGGGACATAGGGAAGTAGATGGTGATTTATAATCCTATTCGATTGCTTGCACTAGATGAATTAATTTTAGTGTAGATATTGATTTCAGTGTAGAGGAGAAGAGATGGAGGGAAAGAGAGATGTAGTTGGAGGGGGGAGAGAGGGAAGATGATTTCTTGCACTCTATGCATTGATTTTAGTGTGGATGGTGATTTCTAATCCCATTTTTCTTGTACTATATGCATTGATTTTAGTGTAGATGTTGAGAGAGAGAGGGAGAGAGAGTAACATAGTTGGAGGGTGAAGAGAGAGGGAGATATATATGTGGGAAATAAATGGAGAGAGAGGAAGGAAGAGGGAGGATGTGAGGAAGTGGAGAGATGGAGGGAAAGAGAGATGTAGTTCAAGGGGGGAGATAGGGAAGTAGATGGTGATTTATAATCCTATTTTATTGCGTGCACTAGATGAATTGATATCAGTGTAGATGTTGGTTTCTAATCCTATTTTATTACTTGCACTGGATCCATTGATTTCAATATAAATTTTGATTTCTAATATTATTTGATTACCTGCAGTAGATGCATTGATCTCAGTGTAGATATTGTTTTGTAATCTTATTTGATTTTTTGCATTAGGTGCATTGATTTTAGTGTAGACGTTGATTTCTGATTTGATGTACATTGATGGTACATTAATTTTAAAGTGATTGGATTAAGATTGTGCATTGATTTCATTGTAAGCACACAAAATTATTAACAATGTACATTAATATTTGTGTTATAGTAAATCAACCTATTAATATTGAAGAGCAAGAGAGACAATGTATGATGTTTAGTACAATAGTTCAAGCTAAATATTTAAATGGTTTATTATTTCAATTGTCTTTTTCATATAATCGATATGAAAAGATGACAAAAATAACAAGGGTGACAATAAGAATAGAAAAAGAAAATAATTTGAGATTGATCACAATGAAGACTATTTGTAATTGACTACATTCTTATTATTTTCATTTTCTATCATTCAACACTATTACATTGTCACTTTGCATTCAAAAAAATTATTTCGTCATTAAATTTATTAACAATATTTATCATCTCAAAAAACTAAGGTAACTAAGAAAATTTTAAAATTAAAATGACCAGATAAATATCAGACATATTTAGTATATATAAAATTATTATATTTATATTATCTGTATTTACATATTATTGATAAAATTAATCTAATTTTCGATAGATTTTCCTTGGCCGCACACGACTGAAACCAGCCTAGATCCATCTTAACTCTGGATCTATTAAGCATTGAGAGGGATCAAATCTTGCAAGGTGCAAACCTTTCCTCTAGTTTTGCACTCAAAAAAAGAGGTTTGCACCTCGAGAGATTTGATCCCTCTCGGCGCTTAATAGATCCAGAGTTAAGATGGATCTAGGCTGGTTATATATGTGTTAGTTTGTGGATAAGTAATTTATATTTTTTTAATTAGAATTTTATAAATTAAATCCACTCGCCACATTGAATGACATTTTTTCATGGGTATAATTTTTTATATTTAATTTTAATAAATCTTATAAGTGGTTGATTTTAATTTTGACTAATATTTGTTTTTAGTATATTTATTGTCAAATATATTAATGTGTTTGTAATTATTTAATCATGATCTTGATTTATGTATTATTTGGTTGATAATGGTTAATTGAATGTTAATCTAACTCAACCACAGTTAACCATATTTTATAATTGTTAACCAAACTCATCCAAGGTATTTTATAACTGAACATAGTTTACCTTAATTAACCATTGTTAGTTGTTTTCAATTATTATAGTGTCCCACTCTAATTGATATGAGCTATAGACATCATTTTACTTATATACCATTCTTTGAGGACATCAATAAGATGATCCAAACTTTTTATGCATTTTCGAGGAGACATGTGTTCATGATATCATGATATTTTACTTTCATTACGATGATAATGATGTTGATTATGATCTTTATATGTGATATTTATGATGCTTGCTACATGGTAGTTATATCATGTATATCAATTTTTATTGATTGTTTACAACTGTGACATGAAAAGAGGACAATGGACACAACGTGTACCATGTCAATTTGAGTCACTTTTTTATTTATATATTTATAATTTCATTACTTGGCATTGAGGAAGGAGGAAGGTATTGTTTATATATATATATATATATATGACGAAAGAACCCATATTTGGCTAATGGGGTTGTAGGAAAAGGACTCCACACATATTTCGAGGGTTATGATTAATGTTGTTAATCATACCTACTAGTACTCCAACTTATGGGTGAAGATGAAGTGCATGGGTACTTATCCTTAGAGTTGCATGATGTTGTGAGGGCTAAAAAATGGATCTAGTCACTCATAAGGTTCTACTGAGGAGTGTACATCAATGGGTAGCCTTCATCATTAGTCGCAAAAAAACTATTCACAAGGGTGGAGAGAATATTAGGTAGTCATTACACCAATAATTCTTTCCCCTGCTCATATCACACGTGTTTGAAGGGCTACCCATGGAACCATTAGAACATGTGGTTTTTTAAGGGTATGAGAGTTGGCACCTTTGGCACCGTATGTAAGATAAGGAAATATTTGATTTGATTAATTCATAAGCACTCAAGGATTGATAAATTATTGAATATGAAGATATACTAAAGTTCAATAATATAAAATTAGAAAAATAAACTTAATATGAAAACATTATAAATAAAAGAATTGGCCTAGCTAATGTTACTAAAATAATACCTAAAAATGAATTTGATGTAAGTTAGACCTAAGTGAATAATATATATCATGATTAAAACTAAGAAAAATCTAAAGTCACTTTGACGTGAACATAAGTGAATTAAAATTAAATAGATATGTGCAAAATTGAAATTATTTAAATAAGAAATCCTAATAAATTAAAATCAATAGAACCTCATATAATCAAGAAAATCCTAGAAAATAGTAACTAAATTTGAAAATAAGAAATTTAATTAGGTGACTACAACTAGCTGAGACTCTTAGTAAGTAACAAAGTGATCCAATTTTGGATTCTCAAATTTGTATCGAAATTACAAAATAACCAAGATGGTCATTTTGAAATAATTAATTATCGATTATGTAATAAAACAGGTGGAGATGAAAATATTTTGACCAAGATGGTCATATGTACAAAGGATTCATCGACTCAAATTAAAATGTTCGGCGTAACGTTGACGTCGGTATCAAATACTTCGCCATCGACATCGATGTTTTTGTAAAGTCAAAACTGTCATCAAAGAAAGTCTTCATTATGTTGACCTAAGACATAAAAACACAACAATTCATGATTGTAACGACTTAAGGAAAAACAATATCCTAAGTCTTCAAAACATATAATTCTAAAGTGTTGAGGTTGAAAATGTCAAATGGCTAAGGCAAAAGGTTATTAGAAAGTCCAAGTTGTAAACCTTAAAGGAAAAGAAATCCTAAGGTAAAAGGACTAAACCTAGGTCCTAAATTTCTAAACCTAAGTCTAAAAACCTATGCATACAAGCTTCCAAGTCCTAAATCCTAAAATCACAAACTTATGTTGAGAAACATTAAAACATATCTTGTAGCACAAAACATATATTAATTATATGTTGTAAAGGGTTAAGGGTATGTTAATGAAATTTCGAATCGTATGTTTTTTTTTGTTTTTAAACGAAAACATTACAAAAAATTTATATTAAAACCCACCACAGAGTTATCCTAACTGCATCGGAGGTCTTCACCATGTGACTAGTTAAACCGCAGCAGGAAAGTGTTACAAGTGACAGTTATGAAACTGTGGCGCAACGTATCAGAACACGTGTTGAAACCGTTGGATAGTCCGCGTCAAAATACATTCATGTAATAAGACTGTAGAGTTAAATATTGAAGACATGTAATAGAACCTTGTGGTGTCAAATTTACAGCCAACGGGGTTTTAAGTTTGTAAGCCGAACAACAAACCGTTGGAAACCTACAATCATGTGAAAAATGTAACTGCACAGTAACTGTTGACTGCTAGTTGTTGTGACCACGTGATATGGCGCGTTGGAGGCTACATCATGTGATAGATCGAAACCACCAGGTGTAGTCAAACTGTCAGGATAAAGTTGTGACCGTAGGGCTCAAGCCACAATCGCCGGTTGAGGGCATTGATCACATGCTGAAGTATCGACCTCTGCTAGGTTAGTTAGCCGTCGGGGCTAAAATTATATTATAAAGTTTGCAAATGGGTTTTTTATTCATTGTATTTGAAAAAAACACCCCTATTCTAATGACTAGAAACCCAAGAGCACTCATGATGCTAAGGATTAGGATAGAGAACCATTAATTCGATGGGTAACTATAGAAAATAAAAACCTCTTCGAGATATGAAGAGATTTTATTGCCATGTTTGTATACACTCCTCTTATAAAAGAAAGAAGGGATGTTTTTGTAAAGGGAGAGGGACATGAGAGAAAGAGAGTGAATTATTTCAACTTCAGGAAAAAGGAGGGATTACTCTCATTGAGGATCGTCTCAAATATGTGGTGGAGAGTTTTTATTTGCAGGTACATTGAATGAGGAGAGCTCATCCTTTATTTTAAAGCTTCTATATTGAAGTATGTTGTTGTCAACGTGATCTACTTCAATATTCCAAACTCTATTCAGCCACCATATTTCTCAAGCTCTTTAAAACTTCAAATTCTCAGTTTAAGTGTGCAATTTCATCCTCGTCTTTTCTTGGTTAAAAAAAAATTGTATTCAGTTAGCCTCTTCAGTAGATGATCCTTTTTTCCAAACATCAGTAGTGTTTCTTGATACTCTTCAACTGATGATTCTTTTTAGTCTTATTCTCTTGGCTTAAGCAATACAACGAATGTACATTTCTGATGTGGACCCGGAGATGTAGTCTAGGAGGGATGAACTCCGTCACAAAACTTTGTTTGTTTTTTGGTATTATTTACATGCATCATGTGTATTTGTTAAACGATAACTTAAACATATTTATACTGAAAAACCATTGATGCTAACAGTAAATTTTGTTTAAAGGTAATTGTCCGTAAAATACTTACCATTCACATATTGCATAGGAGCTAGAAAAGATCTTCTCAATTCTGTATTTCATATCAAGTGGTATCAGAGCAGTCTAGCTATTTTTAGGTACAATATGGGCAAAAATGCACGACAACAGCTAAGGTTGAAAGAACTCAAGGAGTTCAATTAGCAATATTAGTAAGAGAATTCTGCATTTTGAAGGATGGTGCAAGCACTCGAGGGTGACAAGAAAATATTGCAATCTGAAGTTGAAGTTTTGAGGAATAATAAAAGAGGAAACAATCCTCTCATTGAAGATACAGCTTCTAATGGAAAGACACCCACACTCCCTCTTCAACAGGAAGATAAAAGAATTTATTCCCTTTAATCCTCACTGAAGTCATCAAGGGAAGCCATTGGATATTTTTCCTCATATAATGAGGAAACTCCTAACATACTGATATCACCAAAAAGTGATTCAGAGTTTGATGAAGTTTCTACTCAGAAACCAAGTGCGGTTCTTGAAAGAAAAGGCTTATCCATGATGAAAGCCATGGGACACCAACAAGGTGAAGGCTTGGGAAAAAATGGACAAGGGAGACTTCTACCCATCAAAGTACAAAAAATACCTAAGCATGTAGGTCTAGGATATAATTTGATGAAGTGTGAATAATGCGGGAAGCTTGGCCACATCTCTGACCAATGTTGGTCTATGCATCCTGAGATTTTTCCAAAGAAGCTCTAGGATAAAAATGGTAATAAAAAAAATCCTCTGGTAGTAATGATTGTGATAGTGACTTATTTTATCAGAATTGGGTAATAGAAACTTTTAAGAGAATATATCCATGTACTTTTTTTGGTAGTTCTTGGCATTGTGTAGAGAAATGCTGGATACATAAGGCCTACAACATGAAAATCAAAGCTACTAAAATTCAGCCATCAGAAGATGACAATACACTTCAAGTGAAGAAGCGATCAGGAAAAATTGTGCTTCAATCTGCTAAAGAAGAACATAACTCATAAAACTCAACAAGTACAAAGGTGAAAATTTTTCGACACTGAAAATTGTCAGGGCATGCCAAAGACAACTGTCCAATCCTTCCAAGATAAACATCATCGACACCAGCAGGCTAGGATACATCCAATGCACCTGCTGGAGAAAAAAAATACCAAATGGAATTGGGTAGATTTTATGCCATATGCCTAATATGAGTTTGTAAAAAATAGTCCACATCTAGATAACTTGTAACTAGGTTCTAGAATTAAATTTTCTTCAAAAAGAATTGTAATAAAACTTTTTGAGAACCAAAATTTCTTTTAGTAGGGAGGTGTGATCCAATTTTGGATTCTCAAATTTGTATCGAAATTACAAAATAACCAAGATGGTCATTTTGAAATAAGTAATTATCGATTATGTAATAGAACATGTGGAGATGAAAATGTTTCGACCAAGATGGTGATATGTACAAAGGATTCATCGACTTAAGTTCAAATGTTTGGCGTGACATCGACATCAGTATCAAAGAATTTTCCATCAATATCGATGTTTTTCTAAAGTCAAAGCTATCATCAAAAAAATTCATCATTATGTCGACTTGCGGCATAAAAACACAAAAAGTCACGATTATAATGACTTAAGGAAAAAAAATATCCCAAGTCTTAAAAAACATATAACTCTAAAGTGTTGAGGTCAAAAATGTCAAATGGATAACCCAAAAGGTTATTACAAATTCCAAGTTGTAAACCTTAAGGGAAAAGAAATCCTAAGGTAAATGGACTAAACCTAGGTCCTAAATTCCTAAACCTAAGTCTAAAAACCTATGCATACAAACTTCCAAGTCCTAAATCCTAAAAGCACAATCTTAAGTTGAGAAACATTAAAACATATCTTTTAGCGCAAAACATATATTAATTATATGTTGTAAAGGGTTAAGGGTATGTAAATCAATGTTCAGATGGTATGTTTTTTTTCTTTAAACAAAAAAATTACAAAAAATTTGTATTAAAACCCACTGCAGAGTTATCCTAACTGCATCGAAGGTCTTCACCATGTGACTAGTTAAATCGTAGCAGGAAAGTGTTACAGGTGACAGTTATGAAACTGCAGCGAAAAAACGTTAGAACACATGTTGAAACCATCAGATAGACCACGTCAAAAGACATTCATGTGACAGGACAATGGAGTTAAAGTTTGAAGACATGTAGCGGAACCTTGTCGTGTCAAAGTTCCAGCCGTCAAGGTTTTAAGTTTGTAAGCTGAACAACAAACCATTGGAAACCTACAATCATGTGAACAGTGTTACCGCAGAGTAACTGTTGACTGCTAGTTGTTGTGACTACGTGATATGCTGCATCGGAGTTTGCATCATGTGATAGACCGAAACTTCCAGGTGTAGCCAAACTGTTGGGATAAAGACGTGACCGTCGGGCTCAAGCCTCGCCGGTTGAAGGCGTTGATCTCATGCTGAATTATCGACCTCCGCCCGGTTAGTTAGCTGTCGGGGCTAAAATTATATTATAAAGTTTGCAAATGGGGTTTTTATTCACTGTATTTGAAACAAAACCCCTATCGTAATGACTAGAAACCCGAGAGCACTCATGATGCTAGGGATTAGGATAGAGAACCATTAATTCGATGGGTAACTCTAGAAAATCAAAACCTCTTCGAGATATGAAGAGATTTTATTGCCATGTTTGTATACACTCCTCTTATAAAACAAAGAAGGGATGTTTTTGTAAAGGGAGAGGGACATGAGAGAAAGAGAGTGAATTATTTCAGCTTCAGGAATAAGGAGGGATTACTCTCATTGAAGATCATCTCAAATACGTGGTGGAGATTTTTTATTTATAGGTACATTGAAGGAGGAGAGCTCATCCTTTCTTGCAAAGCTTCTGTATTGAAGTACGTTGTTGTCAACATGATCTACTTCAATATTCCAAACTCTATTCAGCCACCATATTGTTCAAGGTCTTTAAAGCTTCAGATTCTTAGTTTAAGTGTGCAATTTCATCCACGTCTTTTCTTGGTTGAAAAGAATCTGTATTTAGTTAGCCTCTTCAGGAGATGATCCTTCTCTGCAAACATCAGTAGTGTTTCTTGACACTCTTCAACTGATGATTCTTTGTAGTCTTATTCTCTTGGCTTAAGGAATACAGTGGACACACATTTCTGAGGCGGACCTAGAGACGTAGTCCAGGAGGGACGAACTCCGTCACAAAACTTCGTTTGTTTTATGGTATTATTTACATGCATCATGTGTATTTGTTGAGCCATAACTTAAACAGATTTATACTTAAAAACCATTGATGCTAACAGTTAATTTTGTTTAAAAGTAATTGTTCAGTAAAATACTTGTCATTCACATATTGTATAAGAGCTAGAAAATATATTGTCAATTCTGCATTTCAGATCAAGTGGTATCAGAGCAGTCTAGCTCTTTTTAGGTACAATATGGGCAAAAACTCATGATAGAAGCTAAGGTTGAAATAACTTGAGGATTTCAATCAACAATATCAGCAGGAGAATTCTGCATTGCGAAGGATGGTGCAAGCACTAGAGAGTGACAAGAAAATCCTGCAATCTGAACTTGAAGTTTTGAGGAAGAATAAAAGAGGAAACAATCATCTCATTCAAGATATGGCTTCTAATGGAAAGAAGCCCACAGACTCACTTAAACAAGAAGATAAAAGTAGTTCTTCCCTTTCATCCTCATCGAATTCATCAAGGGAAGCCATTAGATATTTTCCCTCACCTACTGAGGAAACTCCCGACATAATGATATCACCGAAAAGTGATTCAGAGTCTGATGAAGTTTCTAGTCAGAAACCAAGTGTGGTTCCTGAAATAAAATGCTTATCCATGATGAAATACATGGGATACCAAGAAGGTGAAGGCTTTGGAAAATATGGACAAGGGATACTTCTATCCATCACAGTACAAGAAAGACCGAAGCATCTAGGTCTAGGATATTATTTGATGAAGTGTGACTGCTGTGGGAAGCTTGGCCACATCTCTGACCAATGTTGGTCTATGCATCCTGAGCTTTTTCCAAAAAATCTCCAAGATAAAAAGGGTAAGAAAAAACAATCCTCTAGTAGTAATGATTCTGATAGTGACTTCTTTTATCAGAATTGGGTAATAGAAATTGTTAAGAGAATATATCCATGTACGTTTTGTGGTAGTTCTTGGCATTGTGTAGAGAAATTATGGAAACATAAGGCCTACAACAAGAGAATCAGAGCTACTAAAATTCAGGCGTCAGAATATGACAAGACACCTCAGGTGAAGAAGCGATCAGGAAAAATTGTGCTTCAATCTGCTAAAGAAGAACACAACTAAGAAAACTAAACAATTACAAAGGAGAAAGTTTTTCGACACTGCAAATTGTCAGGGCATGGCAAAGACAACTATCCAATATTTCCAAGAGAAACATCATCGACACCAGCAGCCTAGGATAAATCCAATTCACCTGTTGGAGAACAATAAAATTCCAAATGGAATTGGGCAGATTTTATGCCATATGCCTAATATGAGTTTGTAAAAAATTGTCTAGATATAGATAAGTTGTAACTAGGTTCTAGAATTAATTTTTTTTCAAAAATAATTGTAATAAAACTTTTGGAGAACCAAAATTTCTTTTAGTAGGGAGGTGTGCTCCAATTTTGGATTCTCAAATTTGTATCGAAATTACAAAATGACCAGGATGGTCATTTTGAAACAAGTAATTATCAATTATGTAATAAAACAGGTGGAGATGAAATTTTTTTGACCAAGATGGTCATATGTAAAAAGGATTCATCGACTCAAGTTCAAATGTTTGGTGTGACATCGACATCAATATCAAACACTTCGCCATTAACATCGATGTTTTGATAAATTCAAAGTTGTCCTCAAAGAAAGTCGTCATTATGTCGACCTGTAACATAAAAACACAACAAGTTGTGACTGTAAAAACTTAAGGAAAATCAATATCCTAAGTCTTAAAAACATATAAATCTAAAGTGTTGAGGTCGAAAATGTCAAATGGCTAAGGCAAAAGGTTATTAGAAAGTCCAAGTTGTAAACCTTAAGGGAAAAGAAATCCTAAGGTAAAAGGAATAAACCTAGGTCCTAAATTCCTAAACCTAAGTCTAAAAACCTATGCATACAAACTTCCAAGTCCTAAATCTTAAAAGCACAAACTTATGTTGAGAAACATTAAAACATATCTTGTAGCACAAAACATATATTAATTATATGTTGTAAAGGGTTAAGGGTATGTAAATCAAAGTTCAGATGGTATGTTTTTTTTTCTTTTTAAACAAAAACATTACAAAAAATTTGTATTAAAATCCACCATAGATTTATCCTAACTGCATCGGAGGTCTTCACCATGTGACTAGTCAAACCGCAGCAGGAAAGTGTTACAGGTGACAGTTATGAAACTGTGGCAGAAAATGTTAGAACACGTTTTGAAACCGTCGGACAGACCACATTAAAAGACATTCATGTGACAGGACTACAGAGGTAAATTTTGAAGATAGGTTGCAGAACCTTGTGGTGTCAAAGTTCCAGTCGTTGGGGTTTTATGTTTTTAAGCCGAACAACAAACCGTCAGAAACCTGCAATCATGTGAACACTATTACTGCGCACTAACTGTTGACTGCCAGTTGTTGTGACCGCGTGATATGCCGCGTCGGAGGCTACGTCATGTGACAGATCGAAACCGCCAGGTATAGCCAAATCGTCGGGATAAAGCCGTGACTGCTGAGATCAAGCTGCAACTGCTGTTCGAAGGCGTTAATCACATGCCAAAGTATCGACCACCACCCGGTTAGTTAGCCGTTGGGGCTAAAATTATATTATAAAGTTTGAAAATGGGTTTTTTATTCACTTTATTTGAAACAACACCCCTATCCTAATGACTAGAAACCCGAGAGCACTCATGATGCTAGGGATTAGAATAGAGAACCATTAATTCAATGGGTAACTATAGAAAATCAAAACCTCTTCGAGATATGAAGAGATTTTATTGACACGTTTGTATACACTCCTCTTATAAAAAAAGAAGGGATTTTTTTTTAAAGGGAGAGGGACATGAGAGAAAGAGAGTGAATTATTTCAGCTTCAGGAAGAAGGAGGGATTACTCTCATTGAAGATCATCTCAAATATGTGGTGGAGAGTTTTTATTTACAGGTACATTGAAGGAGGAGAGCCCATCCTTTATTTCAAAGCTTCTTTATTGAAGTACGTTGTTCTCAATGTGATCTACTTCAATACTCTAACTCTATTCATCCACCATATTTCTCAAGGTATTTAAAGCATCAGATTCTCAGTTTAAGTGTGAAATTTCATCCTCGTCGTTTCTTGGTTGAAAAGAATCTGTATTTAGTTAGCCTCTTTAGGAGATGATCTTATTCTGCAAACATCATTAGTGTTTCTTGACACTCTTCAACTGATGATTCTTTGTAGTCTTATTATCTTGGCTTAAGGAATAAAACATACGCACATTTCTGAGGTAGACCTGAAGACATAATCTAGGAGGGACGAACTCCATCACAAAACTTCATTTGATTTATGGTATTATTTACATGCATCATGTGTATTTGTTAAGCCATAACTTAAACAGATTAATACTTAAAAACCATTGATGCTAACAGTTAATTTTGTTTAAAAGTAACTATTCAGTAAAATACTTTCCATTCACATATTGTATAAGAGCTAGAAAATATCTTGTCAATTCCGCATTTCAGATCACAAAGAATCAACTAAAATAAATGGAAAATTTTAAGGAAATGGAAAAGGGCACAAGAGAACATTTGGGAGTAAATTTAGGAACATGTGTATCTTTTGTGAGAGAATACACACACACACACACACACACACACACACACACACACAATTTACATGAGAGTCAAATTTTGGTGGTATGTGGCTGGATTTATAATCAAATTTATGGAATTTGATAGTTAGTTATTTTTCATTTAAAAAAAAGTGTAACTTATAATCCTAAAAGAAACAAATTCTTATAAAGGGTACATCCATGAGCTCATTATTGTTATATGGATGTCCTAATTGCATTCTAAGTTTTCTTATCAGAATCTATGTTTTAGTTGTAAATTTGTGATATTGGTCATTAATGACTGATGTGGAGGATAAGAATCACTGATCTCGGGAGGTCAAGTTTGTAGTTTAGTGTTGGTATGGCATTATATAATATTCCAAAATTGAAAAGAAAGGAATATTGAGCAAAAATATAGAAATAGAAATGATGAATCAACACATAAAATGTAAGCAGATCATATAGCCATCATATTAACATTATAACAGGAAAATTTGTAAAATATCTTGAGTGAAAGTCACTCAAGTTAGGCAACGCAAGCCTCAATAGACCAAGTACATGAAATAGAACGAATAACTACTATAGAATAATACCAAAGGCTAAGACAACACAGTTTTAGTGGATGTAACTGTTGCTAGAGAATTTCAATACATATATTTGCTATTATATAGCTCAAGAGGTATTCAAGATGGATATCTAGACTCCCAAACACATTTCCAAGACAACCTAGAAAGGGTTTCCAAATATACTCAAAATGAAAAAATATCAAAATGCAGCCCTAGGGCTGAATTGAAGCTGCAAATGAATACTAGAAGGAGGTGGTTGAAACTGATATATAAATGTATGTAGCTCCTCCAATATATTCTCCAAGTGGAATGTTTATCCCTTCCTTAAATATCTCACCCTCCAAATCAAGCAACGAATCCTCCACTGCAAGTGCTCACTCAAATAGCATAGTCTATGAGGTGATCTACACTAAAGATGATGGAAATAGGTTGGCCTGGTGCTAAAATATGAAATAAATCCCAAGGACCTCCATTTCTGGCCTCCTAATGTAAATAATTCTTCCTCCATTGAAAACTAACTCAGAAAATGGCCCTATCAAATCCTCCACTGCTGCACCCTACAACACAACACAACTCTGAACAAAAAATGCGATGTAGATGAAGACTACAGCTTGGACTGATGCTAGAATGCGGATATGCATCTCAATAATAACTCTCTTTGGTAGGCACTCAAAGTCCCCCAAGGATGAGCGTGGGATTCCTGCTCGGGAACACCCTTGTGTTAAGCATCAAAAAATACCCTGCTAATCAAAAAAATCATGCATATAAATGACACTTGACAAATCCAGATCTAAGAAGATGAAAATCAATAATCGGCTAACATGCCTTCTATGGCTTCCTTTCCCTTCCTAATATACATTGTGAGAATTCTCACCTAGGTTCCCACTCATTAAAGCCACTACTCTCATGGATACTATCTCCCATTAACACTGCATTGTCTCTCATTAATGATCCACTCTCTCCATACCAGCACTGTTGAATTGGTGAACATTGACCTTGTCCACACGCTTTAGCCCTTGTTCATAGATGGAGGTGCTTCATCCAGCTATCAAGATGATCCCTTTTCACATTAAGAGGGATTTTATTCCTACTAAAGATATTTATGGGTCTCCCTATCCACTTTTTCATCTATCTAAATGAAAAAAGTAAAAATTGATATTCCAATTAGCTGCATGCTAATTTATGAATATCACACTCCTCCCCTCCCAAATGTTGTTTATCCTCAAGAAACTGCAAGGATAGAATTGAAGAGCCTCCTGTCCTCCTCTTGTATCATCCTTATATGATAAGCTTCTCCCATGAAAAATATGATTTCTCATCAATATGTCTCCAAGTTTCTCCTCCCAAGTGTATAGGCTAGCGTTTGGTGACAAATCCAAATGGCTCTCATCATGAAGTAGTGGGATATCCATGGAGGCAACCATATGCTGTCTAGAGGCCTTCTTCAGGCATGGAATATGAAAAATATTGGGAACCATCATTCCCATGTGAAGCTCCAAATCCCAAGCTATCATCCACACAAAGTGAGTCACCCTATGAGTACCCATGTTGCATAATTTTGATGGACCCTACTAGATGAAAAAAAATTATTTTGTCGTCGTGACAAACACCCTCCAAATTTTTTCTTATATAGGACTTCTATTGCCAATTTTCAGTCCGATGATCATTCATTCCTTAGTCACTTCTTTTTCAGTCGATACTCTATTAAGACTTTGAGATCCTTTCTTGTACGAACAATGTCGAAGTCACCTTCTCAAACATGCTCAGCCTATAATGAATCCATGAGCAGATTCGTTCACGAAGTCTTGAACCGGCTTATTACAGTCCATCAATATAGTGCATGTAAAATATTCAACTCATGTCTATAGTTACTCTACACTGTCATTGAAAGTCTCTCACTTTTGGATGTGTTTTTACTTCTATTTGATGAGTTTTTCCAACTGTTGATTTTGCACTCCTTTTCTTTCAAGAGTGTTGTTTTCATGCTTTCGACTGTCTCTTTTACTTGATTTCACTTTAATTTTTTTCATTTTCATGTTATATTTACTCTTCCATGTGTATTTTTTACTTTATTTTGCATAGCACAAGTGTCGCTTGCACTTTTCCCTTCATATAGCTAATGTCGTCTTTTGACATGGGAAATGTCATTTATCCTATAAAATGTCATTTTTTCTTGTTTCAAGACATATTCTTGGTTCTAATTAATCATTCTTAGAGTGTATGCATATATCACACTCATTTCCAAAGTTTCAATAACTCTCACACAAGTGTCGTCATTTTCGCTGTAAACTGTATCTTGAGTGTCGCACTTGGAATGAACTATCAAAATTTTGTTGCATTGAGAAAATTATGATGTTCATGTGTTCTGAGTGTCATATGTTGTGTCATAAAGTGATATAATCATGTGATAATTCCCAAGTATTTTTCTTTACCAAATTCATCTCATTGATCCCACACTTAGTCAAAACTACGAAAAATTTCCGACTAGGCCACTCAGCCTCATCCAACCCTCCTAAAATATGCATTGCGTAGTCTCATTCCTCAAGAAAAAAATTTATCTCTTGGAGTTACACAATGCATAATATCTTCTAGATAGAAATATGTATTTCACAATCTTAGTGCTCAAGCCTAGCCCCTTAGCTCCAGAACTGGAACTCTTTATCTCCAACCGAGACTGAACTACACATTGTGTAATCTCACTCCTCAATCCTAAGCCTTGAGCTCTTGAGCTCCACAAATATGCAATCAATTTTTCTCTTATCCTTCCACTCCAAAGTACCCCAATCCCCATTATAATGTCCCAACTTTTTCTCCTGCCAAAACTATGCATTGGGTGAATCCAAGTGTCAAGCCTCAAGCTTGACCTCTAGAGTCCCTCAAAGGAAAATTTCCTTGATTCTATCCTTTTGGAATTGTGCATTGGGAAAACTCAAGACTCAATCCCCAATGTTGAGCTCTTGAACCCCTAAATTAGACAATCCTTTGAATCTATCCATCCTGAACTGCACATTGTGGAGTCTCAAGCCTCACTATCATACATTGGCCTCTTTAACTACATAAGCCTTGAGTTTGTCGCTCAACTACTTACTATTTCTAGCTCTGAAAAGAGGCTTCAGAAACATGTTTGATCAGGAGTTTTCAGACTCATTTCATCCCGCCAAGAATGATTTTCAGCTCCATGCACTCTATCTTATCATAATAAGATGATGATGCATGAAAAGGGGAAGGAGAAAATGCTAGAAGACACCTATGTAGCTGAAGAGACGAGATGATCATCATGAAATAATATGAAGGAACACAAAATTACAATAGAAGAAAAAATATAAATATGACATTGAAGACTCCTTATCTTCAAGTCACGAGTAGGAGGAAGAAGAGGAACATGCACTATCTATCATTAGGGGAGTTTTGGGGTCTAAAATGGGCCTCCTAAGGAAATTATAAAAGTGGAAATAACAAAATAAGATTACATTACATCATAAAATTTTAGAGGGAAAAAATTAAAATCTATTTTTTCAACTGGTATTTTCAACTTCTATCCCTATGGGTTTACTCAAATTTCAAGTTGAGACACTCGTTGGATGTAGAATTTTATTCCTCATCCAGTGAGTACCATGTTCCACACTTTTCATGGAATTTGGTACATGAAAAATGTGAAATACATGAAGAAACGTTATTACAATCACATTTTTTCATGTATTTCTCATTTTTCATGTAGCAGGGTCCATCGAAAGTTTGCAAAATGGGCACTCCTTGGATGAGGAATTAAATTTTTGCATCAAACGAGTACTGACACTTGAAATTTGAGTAAAATATTACGGAGATATTTTTAAAATATGAGATGAAACATTAGTTTAATTATTTTCTTATTTTTTTAGACCAAAAATGGTGAATCATCCCCCATGGTTGATATAATCATATTTAATCCTACTAGTTCTTATAAATTTTATTTTTCTTGTACATTTATATTTGGAGGCCCATTTTAGTCCTAAAAATTCCCCTAATGCAAGAAGACTCAAAGATAGCAAAAAAAAAGAGTGACTTGACATTTCCATGTCATCATGCAGTCCATGTCATCAATGTAATTTCATGCCATGTGTCATCACGTGCTACATCATTTTTGGATTATGTCAATTATATATTAGAAAATTTAATTTAAATTCGAATTCCAAGAGTCATCCATGTAATATGAAAAACCATGTCAGAGTCGAAAGGTTATAAAGAAGTCAAACAATCATGAGGGTAGTCCAAGAGTCACAAGGGAGGTGAATGATCACCCTGTTTGTTATATATACACCATAATTATTCTTGCAAATGCCATTTTTAACCTTTGCTCCTCCTATGTGGAATTGGAGAGGAAGATAGTTGTTTATGTAGGAGTGAGTTACTGCTCTCATTCTCCACTACTTGGGCTACTGGTGTTGAATGTATTGACATATCTTGGAAATTTTACTTAATTGAGAAAATCATTGAGACAACACGCTTTCATGCATATGTCATGAATATTATAATACTATTATTTGAATGTTTGTGATGTATGGTGCTTTCACTTGTACTAAGGAAATTGAACTATTTCAATGGATTTGGTACTTATCTTGTTGAGGGTGTGTTGTATCTCCTTTAACAATCATAGATTCCATCTGAAATATTTCGTTGGTTGATCAATGACTGATTAATATGAATATTAATGTGTCCCTTTTCAGCAATAGTAATATTATTTGTCTCTAAAGAGCCCACTTTCATCTCCCCTTTCAGTGGAAGGACCTTGATACTTCCACAACTAAACGTTTCAAAAGGCATACTCACTTTCTCATTTGGAAATACCTGTGTATTAATTTCTTATGCTGAATTTTGTAGCCAAGGAAAATATACAATCATGCATAGTAGTCGTGTCGATACTCTGTATGGGGATCCTACTCCAAAGAGTGTGATATCTAATTGGGAATTCACATCGGGGACACCCCCTTGGTTGATGGATTTCCAAAACCGTCAAAAAAATGACGCTAGAAGGAGGACCAAATGACAAGTTGTTCCCATTGAGTATGCTTTTAATATCCGCTCTTTCCAAAAGAATAATCCCGTGATGTTTTTCTAAAGAGCTTGATCTTACGATCTCCGTGCAAGCTACTCATAATATGTGCTAATTTAGGTTAGATGGCAAGGGCGAATTAACTCGTCATGAACATATGTTTCAAGTTGTTTGTTTTTTCCTTTGTAATGGAATACATTTCAAGGATTTCAAGGCTAGATTTCTCACCCTCACATTGCAAGTTCTTGTTAAAATATCATGTCATACATTACATGTTTCTTCTATCCATTCATTAAAGAAACTTGAAAACAAGATTTATAAAGAATTTGATGGGTATGATTATCAGGATGCTCTATAAAGAAATAATAAACTGAGGGTGAGCCTAATGAATCAATTGAGGAATTTTGTAATTGATCCATTCACATTTATTAGGAATTTCTTGGAGACGACACATATTGGGATTCTTTAAACAAATTTTTAAGCATTTGGTTCATATATGTTTGTAGAGTGAATCTTAGAACCCTGATGTCTCTATTTCCCCAACTCTTGTAAATCATGATACACTCCAATTAAAGAGTAGGAACTTGTTATTCCTTTTTTCCTTGTCCTCCTACCTTTCCAGTTCCAATGAGGGTTGCTCCTAACAATGAAAATAAATTTGGGAAATATGAAAATCAAATTCCTAATCCATCTTCTCCTCCTCGTTACGCTTTTCACGATTCATATGCCATGGAGTAAATATGAGAATGGTTCATGAATCCTATGGTGAATACTAATCCGTCAATTCCTCAAGATGATATGGTTAACCATAATTTAAATCTTGAATCTGATTTGGATACCTGCCACCCTATACCATCTCATTCTCATGACCCCTTCTCCCTTGATCTTGCTAATAAATATCTTCCAAATCCAAGCAATGAACAGGTGCAAGGTAGTCACATTTTATAGGTGGATCAGTATCAAGTTGAATATTCTATCCATATTTCTTCTCTTTCAAAATACCCAATGTGAATATGTTGATTCCTCACTCATAGCTAATAATGAATGTAGTAATATCAATCACCAATGAAATGAAATAAATTCTCCTAATGAATATGAGGTCTTGGGAAACAATAATTCTAATGAGGATGAATCTACTTATATATATGATGATGCATTACAAAGTGCACCAACTTATTTTTTATTTTCTTAAGAAGCTTTTCTTTCAAAATATTTAGATCTTAAATCTGTTTCGGTCAAAGAAAATTATCTTATGAACACTTCTTATTCTTCACCTCCTTATTATTTGTGCTCTACCATTTATAATCAATGAACTTCTCACAGAGACACTAAATTCTCTTCAAGTTTTTTTTCTCGTGATTTGAATCATGAAATGACACATGAGATTGAGAATATCCATGATGAAGAAGAAAGCAATGAAATTATAGAGCATCCATTCCATCACTTATATTATCTTTCTTTCTGTGGGGGAAACTCATCAAATCCATGTGATCGTGATATTTTACTTATTCATACATCCTCAAAGTTACAATGAAAGGAATATTATTTCTTGAGTAATATATTTGTTGAATTTGGAAAATATGATCAAACTAGTAATTCAACAGAGAAACTCACCACCAAACAAGGTAAGTCACAATGCTAGTTTCACTTTCATTGATGATAGTAAACAAAGCTATAACCAACCATTATAAATATTTTCATAAACAAGCCGACATGCTCCAATTTGATGGGTATGATGAAGAGACAACATGCTCAAACGCTCATGTTTCATGGGTAAGTGTCCTATCTCGCACGGTTCAAGAAGTGCATCAATGCATTTTGTAGAAAATACGTTAATTTAAATAGTTATTTGCGATTAATATTGTTGATATGTTAATATGATTGGACTTCTCGCTTTTTTCTTCAGGGTGCCAAAGGTGGTTAAATGTGCGCTATTTGATAACATATCTCTAAAATAGTATAATCAGATTAAAATTTGATGTGATCCAAATAATTTTGTTATTTTAATTAGAAGGTTTTAAATCATAAATAATTAAAAATATATTATTTAATGTTAATTGATTTTAAATATATATATATATATATATATATATATAAATTTTCAATATTTAAAAAATTATATTATAAATTAAAATATTCAATAATATTTTTAAGGTTTAAAATGATATTCTATCATCTTTATGGCCATTCAATAATCCATAAAGTTGAATATATAATATCTAATCATAAATGTACATTTTATTATATTTATATTAATTCGTGGATAAAGTTATTTATATTTTTTAATTAGAATTTTATAAATTAAATACACTCGACAATACTAAATGAAAAAACTTTATGGGTATAATTTTTTATATTTAATTGTAATAAATATTATTAGTGGTTGATCTTTCTCCTTGATTAATATTTTTTTCTAGTAAATATAATAAAAAATTATCAAATATACTCACATATTTTTCATACATATGTGGCTCAGTAACCTCATAAATTTTCAGAGAAGAGAAACCCACTATCAGAAACCCTAGTGAATCTGCACCAGATCTTACAAGTTTTAGATCACACCCTGAGGGAGGAGTCAGAGCTAACGAGGAGTGTTGAGGGAGCTCTGGGAGGTGGTGGGAGGTGGATTCGATGGAGAACCCACAAAAAGGAGGTCAAGGGGAGGGAGCACACGGAGGGAGGACGAAGGTGTCGAGGGGAGGAGGTGAGACGACGAGGAGGGAGAAGAAGCAATGGAGGTTGTTGAAAAATGTAACTTGGTCAGTTTTCATATTGACTATGTAATTATGGATTTATGTAAAATAGAAGACAAAGATAATAAAATTATTTTTTTACTTGCTTGATGGGTTTCATGAGCAAGAGTTTATTATAGGTTAGTAAGACTTATTCTTGATGTCTATATAGATTTTTGTCTTCTAGATATAAATGTAATAAGTGTAATATGTATAAAGTATCTAGATAAGAGAATTCTCCAAGACCTTATCATAGAATCTATGGAAGAATGGCTTGGAGCAACACTTAAATCAATGCTGGAAAATGCACCATGTATTGTAATCAAGTCAGCCTAAATATTGAATGTAAGGTTGACCTCATAGCTAGTGGATGGTCTTTGTAAGAGAAATAATATTGCCTCTATATATACACTGCCTCTTCGGTCAATTACACAAAAAGCAACAAAGCAGATCTCTCAGAAGTGACACAACAAAGTGTGATGCGGCTAACTAAAAATATAATAAGGTTAGCTTTGAAATGTAATGTCGTAATCCCTGAAATGTAATGCAGTGACCTCTACATGATATAAAATGTGGATTATATTTAATAAGAAGTGTGAATAATATATGTGGTCACTCCTCAAATGTAATACGGAAATTTCTGTAGTATGATGCGGTCATCCCGGAAATTAAAAACATAAATCTCTATTCAGTCATACATGAAATGAAATGTGTTAATCACTATAGTATAATGTGGTCACCTATGAAGTGTAATATTGATTATAAGAAGAAGTGCAATGCATGGAAATCTATGTAAATTTTGCGGCTTACTAAAGATAGAATACAAATCACCCTAAAGCGAAGATGCAACAACTACAAGTAAAAGTGTAGAAAGAAGATATGTGGACATGTCTATTGCAGATCGAGCAAGGAGATTTATAAATCATGTCTGGAGAAATGTGCTCATGCTACAATATGAATTACTTAAGTATTATATGGTGAAAGAAAGGTAAATCAAATATTTAACTTCCTATTTGCAACAATCAAAACAAAGTTATCTACATATAGAAGTAGTGTTTTCGATAAGCCCAAGGAAAATAGAAGTAGAGACCGAGTTCTCTAAATGTTGAAGAAGATCAGTGTAAGAGGGTGTAAATATGAAGAATCAATATTTAAAGTAGTCAAAGAAGCAATGGTGAAGTCTTGGAAGCATTTATAGGTAAAGGGTCTAACTCTTGGTCATGGTACTTGTCATTTGAAGATCTACAATAATAATTCTTTGCGGGTTTTCCTCTCCAAGTGGCAGAGGCTTTTCCCTAGATCTAAGAGGAAAAATTGATCCAGATTTATGCAGGAATGCAACATAATATATAAATAACCATAAAAATATAAATACATCGGAAATAAGGCTTCATTTCATTAATATCAAATCACAGAAATATGCTTATAAACATGACGGAAATAAAATAGCTAGGGTGCTAGTAGCGAATCTTTGAGAAGAGATTTGGTGGCTACAGACCTTTGAAATGTGTTACAATGAGGCTTGAGGGTCTATTTATTATGGAGAACAATGGAGAACCCTAAACGTCCAAAAACCTAACCCTAGGAGATGAAGCGCCAAAACTATGGGCCCTGTTTTGGTAAATTGGTTTTTCAACTTCTCGGGGATGTAACTTCAGCATATTATCTCTGTTTGGGGCTTCAAAATGGATTTGGAAGTTCAGGACCCGAAAAAATACTAAAAATAGTAATTTGTGAAAAAAACTGAAAGAGACAATGGTGGGGCCCCAAGTGGAATAGGCGGGTGGCCACCAATATCCACCTGGATCATTCCTCGCCCCTTAGGAAGCAGTGGTCCCCATTTCATTGAGTTCCTCCATGAGATGGGGAAAATTTTGTTGAACTTGGTCCCTGGTGAATCACTTGCCTTGGTGTAGGATTTGGCCAGCTTTGACAACCCGATACAGTTGGATCTTCTGTCGGCGAGTGTTCTTGATCTGCATGTCCATGATACAGTCTATAGTGGCCTATTCCTTGCAGTTTGGGTTTAAATATTTTGTTGTGAGTTCTTCTACAATGTCAGAGGTGTCCAATAGAGGTGGAAAGTAGGGATGAAGGCGTTCTACATTGAATACTGGGTGTAGACCAAGGAATGATGGAATACTAAGCTTGAAGGCATTGTTCCCTACAGCCTTGGTGATGGTGTATGGCCCATATCAAAGTGGGAAAATCTTGCGGTGGGGTCCAGTGAGGTGCTCCTTCTACAAATGTAGCCACACTTTTTCTCCCACCTGGAAGTTGTGTGGCACCTGATGTTGATCATGTCCTTGCTTGTACTTAGCATTGGCTCTATCCAATATGTCATGAACCGGTTAGTGGATGTGTTGAATGCGCTCGGTGAAGTTGTTTGCTTTGTTAGCTTCAGACTAGACATGAGATGAATCGGCCTAAGTAGCTGCAAATGGCGTGGCTACATCAATGGGACATAGTGGTTGGAATCCCAAGCCCGCCTGAAAGGGGCTATGACTAGTTGAACTCTAGAGGGCCTGGTTATAACTGTGTTTTACATAGGGAAGGATCTCATCCCATGTCCATGGATGCTTTTAATTTTACATCCATAGAATGTGCACAATCGTGTTTTTGATGACCTCTGTCTGGCCATCATTTTGGGGATGGAAAGATGTGGACTTAGTGAGCTTGGTGTCCAACATTGACTAGAGGCTAGACCAAAATGTGTTGAGGAACCTACTATCGCAATTTGATATGATAGATTGTGGGATCCCAAAGTGAACCCACACTCCTTCAAAGAAGAGTTTAGCAGTGGCTTCTTCTGTGACATTCTTCTTGTAGGCTACCATAATGGCCGTATTTGAGAATCTGTCGATGACCATGAAAACACAGTCATTTCCATGCTTAGTAGAAGGAAGGCCTGACATGTAATCCATGGAGATGGATTCCCAAGGTCGACTAGGGGTAGGTACTAGAGTATAGAGCCCTTGCTTCTTGATGGTCAGTTTGGAGCTAATTTACTTCCCGACATCCTGTCCAAGGTTAGGCCAATAGAAATAATTCTGTAGTATTTCCATTGTTTTCTCGACCCCAAAATTCCCAATGACTCGACTATAGTGTGCTTCCCATATCATCTTGGCATGCTCACTTGAAGGAACACAAAGGTGTCCTAGGTGACATAATTGTGCATCTTGGAGGTGAAAATTTGGAACTTTCATACCCCCCAAGAGTGCCTTGTATGTGTAGCTGAATTATGGATCACTCTTGTAGAGAAGCGACCAATCAGAAGTCTCATGCCCACAAGAGTTGAGGACGATGGTTATGGCCATGATCGGTGGTCGGCTGAGGTAGTCTTCAACATTATTTGTGCTACCCTTCTTTTACTTGATGTTCAAATGAAATTGTTGCAAATATGTGGACCACTTCTGATGGAAATCATTCTGCAACTTCCCTTGTGTATGTATGAACTGCAGGGGTTGGTGGTCTATGTGGATGATTGTCTCCTTCCCCAAAATGTAATGCTTCCAATGTTGAAAATCCTACACAATGGAATACATTTCTTTGTCATAAGTGGGATACTTGAAAACTATGTACGACAATGTCTCACTGTGATATGCCACTGGATGCCTTTGATTAATAACTACCCCAATAGCATAGTCAGAGACATCTGTATCAATCTCAAATGGTTTTTGAAAGTATGGTAATGTGAACACTGGGGCAGAACAGAAGCGATGTTTCAATTCTATGAACTCCTTCTGTTGATATTCGAACCAACATAATTTTTCTTTTTCTCCTCCCTTGGTGACTTGACTCAAGGGCCAAGTGATATGAGAGAATCCCAACACGAACCTACGATATAAATTAGCAAGACCCGGAAAGCTGCGAAGCTCTATTAGGGTGGTTGGGGCTAGCCAATCCCAAATGACTTGGATCTTGGATGGATCCACATGCACCCCCCTTTCATCAATAATGGATCCCAAATATTGAACCTGGGTGATGCCAAAAGTGCACTTCTCCAAATTGGCACACAACTTGTGTTTTTAGAGTGTTTGAAGGAATTTTTGGATGTGGTGGAGGTGCTCTTCCCAAGTCTAGCTGAAGATCATAATGTCATCCAAGTATACCACTACAAATGAGTTGGTGAATGGACACAATATGTCATCCATCAACCTCATGAAGGTTTCAGGAGCATTTCGCAATCCGAAAGGCATGATGAGCCATTCAAAAAGACCCTCCTTGGCTTTGAAGGCAGTCTTCCACACATCAGAAGGTTTTATTGGTACCTCGTGATACCCAGACTTCAAGTCGATCTTGCTGAAATATTTTTCCCCTTTGAGTTGGTCCAGAAGGTCATTAATCCATGGGATCGGGTACCTATTCTGGACAGTGATCTTGTTCAGCACCCGATAATCAATACAGAGTCTCCATGTCCCATTTTTCTTCTGCACCAACACAATTGGGCTCCCACAAGGCGATGAACTTGGTCGAATGTGACCTCTCTACAACAGCTCTTGAATTTGCCTCTTGATTTAATCATTCTCCAGAATAGAGCGCATATAGATCAGTCCATTGGGTAGAAGAACACCTGGGGTTAGGTCAATGGGGTGTTTGACCTCACAATGTAGAGGAACCCCTATGGGTGAGGTGAAAATGTCCCTGTAATCCTTCACAACCTTGTCCATTTGCTGTTGTCGTGCAGAGGAGCCATGTTTAGAGGTCGTGGCCACAGTCTTCTTCTTGCTCTGGGGGTGGATCATCAAGAAAAAAATTTCCTAGTTTGGGAAATGAGCTTACTACATTTTTTGTAGTAACCAAAGAGATAGTGGGAGGCGGTGGTACCTCTTGTATCCTGTACAGTTTATTTCCCAAAGTAACAATAATAATGAGAGGTCGGGTCTCATACACAGCATGTCACTTCCACAAGTATGGTTGGCCTAATAATACATCAGAAACATCAATAAGAGCAATGTGACATAATACCTCATCCATGAAGGGATTTATGCTATAGGGAAGGCAGCACTGCTGGCTGACGCGGAGATCCCGTCCTTAGTGAAGCCACTCGATGGTGTATGGTTTTGGGTGTGTTGTGGTCATCAAGCCCAACCGCTTCACGACATCTACTGAAATGAGTTTCTTTTCACTCCCATTATCGACAATGAACCATAGCAGGGAACCCTTTACCCACATATGGGAGTGGAAGAGACGCTCTGCCTCCTTTGGATCTTCTGGTTCCTCCTTCTGGATCTTCGTAGTGGCAACAGTGGCGTTGGGTTCCGCATCAATAATATGCTTCCCTTTTTCATTCACCTTGTCAGGTTCTGATTCAGATTCATAGCATGCATCTAATTCAGAAGCCCTCATCTCGGCCACCAGCGACTGCTTGGACCGACACTCACTTATGTTGTTAGTAGAGTTCTTATGAAACTCACACCACTTTTCTGTGTCTTTATTTGGCTTCGCTGTGTTATTATTTGCTTGTGTCTTCGGTAGGTTTTCTTGGGCCTCCATGCCTTGGCTTTGTCCTTTTTTATGGGGTTTGGGGGCACCTTTCCCTTTCTTTTGATTCGCAGATCCAAAGCCTCCCTTCTTTTGTTTGAATTTCTACCCAATCTTGGCAGCATACCGATATTTCGTACCAAGCAAGGAGATGCCGAGGAAATCCATTTCCTCCTGAATGTAACTGTGCAAACAATTGTGATACTTTAGCACCAAATTTTTCCCTGAATATTTGATACCCAACTTTGTGCGTAGGGTATGGAATAGATTCATTAGCTCATGCACATCTTGATCCCTTTGTTGCCATAGCATGGTCCATTGTATGTACTTGTCCTCATAGCTCCCCATGGGATATTATTGTTCCTTGATGGCATCCCGGAAAGAATTCCAATTGGGTATGGCTGAGAACAGAGAGGGTTCTATCTCGTCCTTCCCATGTTGCGAAGCCAGACGAGCAACCTAAGGATAACATATAGTGTGATAGACCGTCAGCACATCATTGTTTGTAACTTGTTGGTTTATGAAGAAAAATACATCATTGGTGTAACTAGCTGGTTAATGATAAAAAAATAATATTGATTGAGTTTATCAAGCAATTCCGAAAGGAATAGAGATTATTAAATAAACATGAGTCATTGAGTACTTCCCTGTAGTCAAGATCGTAGTCCGGGAATAGAGATTTATTAAATAAACATGATTCATTCAGTGATTTGCTGTAGCGAAGATCGCTGGTTTGTCCCCTGGCGTAAGACATTGTGCTCCAAGAAGACAGAAGCTCCGCGACAAAACAATGTAATTCAACAGAGAAACTCGCCTCGCCACCAGACAAGGTAAGTCACAATGCTATTTTCACTCGCATTCATGATAGTAAACAACGCTATAACCAACCATTATAAATATTGTCACAAACAAGCCGACATTCTAAAATTTGACGAGGAGCCCACATGCTCAAACACTCATGTTTGATGGGTAAGTGTCCAACCCACGGATCAAGAAGTGCATCAATACATTGTGCAGAACATACGTTAATTTAATTAGTTACTTGTGATTAGTATTGTTGATATGTTAATATGATTCGGCTTCTCCCTTTTTAGGGTATCAAAAGTGGTTAAAGAAACGTGTGCTAGTTAATATGATTGGACTTCTGGCTTTTTTCTTTGGGGTGCCAAAAGTGGTTAAACGTGTGCTACTTGATAAGATATTTCTAAAATAGTTTAATCACATTAAAAGTTGATGTGGTCCAAATAATATTGTTTTAATCATAAATAATTAAAAATAGAGTATTTAATGTTAATTAATTTAAAAAAATAATATAAATTTTCAATATTTAAATATTGTGTTATAAATTAAAATATTCAATAATATTTTTAGGTTTAACATGATATTTTATCATCTTTATGCCAATTCAATAATACGTAAAGTTGAATAAATAATACGTAACCTTGAATATATAAGGTTTAATCATAAAATTACATTTTATTATATATGTGTTAGTTTGTGGATAAGTAATTTATATTTTTTTAATTAGAATTTTATAAATTAAATCCACTCGCCATATTGAATGACATTTTTTTATGGGTATAATTTTTTATATTTAATTTTAATAAATCTTATAAGTGGTTGATTTTTAATTTTGACTAATATTTGTTTTTAGTATATTTATTATCAAATATATTAATGTGTTTGTAATTATTTAATCATGACCTTGATTTATGTATTATTTGGTTGATAATGGTCAATTGAATGTTAATCTAAGTCAACCACACTTAACCATATTTTATAATTGTTGACCAAACTCATCCAAGGTATTTTATAACTAAACATAGTTTACCTTAATTAATCATTGTTAGTTGTTGTCATTTATTATAGTGTCCCACTCTAATTGATATGAGATATAGACATCATTTTACTTGTATACCATTCTTTGAGGACATCAATAAGATGATCCAAACTTTTTATGCATTTTCGAGGAGACATGTGTTCATGATATCATGATATATTACTTTCACTACGATGATAATGATGTTGATTATGATCTTTATATGTGATCTTTATGATGCTTGCTACATGGTAGCTATATCATGTTTATCAATTTTTATTGACTGTTTACAACTGTGACATGAAAAGAGGACAATGGACACAACGTGTACCATGTCAATTTGAGTCACTTTTTTATTTATATATTTATAATTTCGTTACTTGGCATTGAGGAAGGAGGAAGGTATTGGTTATATATATATATATATATATATATATATATATATATATATATATATATATATATATATATATATATATATATATATATATATATATATATATATATATATATATATATATATATATATATATATATATATATATATATATTACCAAAGAACCCATATTTGGCTAATGGGGTTGTAGGAAAAGGACTCCACACATATTTGGAGGGTTATGATTAATGTTGTTAATCATACCTACTAGTACTCCAACTTATGGGTGAAGATAAAGTGCATCCCATATTTGGCTAATGGGGTTGTAGGAAAAGGACTCCACACATATTTGGAAGGTTATGATTAATGTTGTTAATCATACCTACTAGTACTCCAACTTATGGGTGAAGATGAAGTGCATGGGTACTTATCCTTAGAGTTTCATGATGTTGTGAGGGCTAAAAAATGGATCTAGTCACTCATAAGGTTCTACTGAGGAGTGTACATCAATGGGTAGCCTTCATCATTAGTCGCGACAATACTATTGACAAGGGTGGAGAGAATATTAGGTAGCCATTCCACCAATAATTCTTTCCCCTGCTCATATCACACGTATTTGAAGGGCTACCCATGTAACCCTTAGAACATGTGGTTTTTTAAGGGTATGAGAGTTGGCACCTTTGGCACCATATGTAAGATAAGGAAATATTTGATTTGATTAATTCATAAGCACTCAAGGATTGATAAATTATTGAATATGAAGATATACTAAAGTTCAATGATAGAAAATTAGAAAAATAAACTTAATATGAAAACATAATAAATAAAAGAATTGGCCTTGCTAATGTTACTAAACTAATACCTAAAAATGAATTTGATGTAAGTTAGAGCTAAGTGAATAATATATATCATGATTAAAACTGAGAACAATCTAAAGTCACTTTGACGTGAACATAAGTGAATTAAAATTTAAATAGATATGTGCAAAATTGAAATTATTTAAATAAGCAATCCTAATAAATTAAAATCAAGAAAACCTCATATAATCGAGAAAATCCTAGAAAATAGTAACTAAATTTGAAAATAAGAAATTTAATTAAGTGACTACAACTAGGTGAGACTCTAAGTAAGTAACAAAGTGATCCAATTTTGGATTCTCAAATTTGTATCGAAATTAAAAAATGACCAAGATGGTCATTTTGAAATAAGTAATTATCAATTATGTAATAAAACAGGTGGAGATGAAAATATTTCGACCAAGATGGTCATATGTACAAAGGATTCATCGACTCAAATTCAATTGTTCGGCGTGACATTAACATCAGTATCAAAGACTTCGCCATCGGCATCGATGTTTTTGTAAATTCAAAACTGTCATCAAAGAAAGTCGTCATTATGTCGACCTGAGATATAAAAACACAACATTTCATGATTGTAATGACTTAAGGAAAAACAATATCCTAAGTCTTAAAAACATATAAATCTAAAGTGTTGAGGTTGAAAATGTCAAATGGCTAAGGCAAAAGGTTATTAGAAAGTCCAAGTTGTAAACCTTAAAGGAAAATAAATCCTAAGGAAAAATGACTAAACCTAGGTCCTAAATTCCTAAACCTAAGTCTAAAAACCTATGCATACAAACTTCCAAGTCCTAAATCCTAAAAGCACAAACTTATGTTGAGAATCATGAAAACATATCTTGTAGCGCAAAACATATATTAATTATATGCTGCAAAGTGTTTAGGGTATGTAAATCAAATTTTGAACGGTATGTTTTTTTTTTTTTTAAACAAAAAAATGACAAAAAATTTATATTAAAACCCACCATAGAGTTATCCTAACCGCATCGGAGGTCTTCAGCATGTGACTAGTTAAACCGCAGCGGGAAAGTGTTACAGGTGACATTTATGAAACCGCAGCAGAAAGTATCATAACACATGTTGAAACCGTCGGATAGACCACATCAAAATACATTCATGTGATAAGACTGTAGAGTTGAAGTTTGAAGACAGGTAGCAGAAGACTGTGGTGTCAAGGTTCCAGCCGACGGGGTTTTAAGTTTGTAAGCCGAATAGCAAACCGTCAGAATCCTACAATCATGTGAACAATGTTACTGCATAGTAACTATTGATTGCCAATTGTTGTGACCGTGTGATACGTCGTGTCAGAGGTTGCGTCATGTGACAGATCAAAACCGCCAGGTGTAGGCAAATTGTCGAGATAAAGTCATGACCGTCGGGTTCAAGCCGCAACCGTCGGTCGAAGGCACTGATCACATGTCGAACTATCAACCTCCGCCCGGTTAGTTAGCCGTCAGGGCTAAAATTATATAAAGTTTGCAAATGGGTTTTTTATTCACTTTATTTGAAACATCAACCCTATCCTAATGACTAGAAACCCGAGAGCACTCATGATGCTAGGGATTAGGATAGAGAACCATTAATTCGATGGGTAACTATAGAAAATAAAAACATTTTCAAGATTTCATATCAAGTGGTATTAGAGAAGTCTAGCTATTTTCAGTTACAAGATGGGAAATAACTCATGATAGCAGCTAAGGTTGAAAGAAATCGAGGTGTTGAATCAACAATATCAGCAAGAGAATTCTGCATTGCGAAGGATGGTGCAAGAACTAGAGAGTGACAAGCAAATCCTGCAATCTGAACTTGAATTTTTGAGGAAGAATAAAAGAGGAAACAATCATCTCATTGAAGATATGGATTCTAATGGAAAGAAGCACACACTATCTCTTAAAAAGGAAGATAAAAGTAGTTCTTCCCTTTCATCCTCACTGAAGTCATCAAGGGAAGCCATTAGATATTTTTCCTCACCTGTTGACGAAGCTCTCGACATAATGACATCACCAAAAAGTGATTCAGAGTCCGATGAAGTTTCTAGTTAGAAACCAATTGCGATTCCTGAAAGAAAAGGCTTATCCATGATGAAATACATGTGATACCAAGAAGGTGAAGGCTTTGGAAAATATGGACAAGGGAGACTTCTACCAATCACAGTACAAGATTGACCTAAGCATCTAGGTCTAGGATATTATTTGATGAAGTGTGACTACTATGGGAAGCTTGGCCACATGTCTAACCAATGTTGGCCTATGCGTCCTAAGATTTTTCCAAAGAAGCCCCACGATAAAAGGGTAAGAAAAATCAATCCTCTAGTAGTAATGATTCTGATAGTGACTTCTTTTATCAGAATTGGGTAATAGAAACTGTTAAGCGAATATATCCATGTACGTTTTGTGGTAGTTCTTGGCATTGTGTAGAGAAATGCTGGAAACATAGGGCCTACAACAAGAGAATCGAAGGTACTAAAAGTCAGGCATCAGAACATGAAAAGACACTTCAGGTGAAGAAGCGAACAGGAAAAATTGCGCTTCAATCTACTAAAGAAGAACACAACTCAAAAAACTCAACAATTACAAAGGAGAAAATTTTTCGACACTGCAAATTGTTAGGGCATGCCAAAGAAAACTGTCCAATCTTTCCAAGAGAAACATCATCGACACTAGTAGCCCAGGATAAATCCAATTTACCTACTGGAGAGTAATAAAATGCCAAATGGAATTGGGCAAATTTTATGCCATATGCCTAATATGAGTTTGTAAAAAATTGTCTAGATCTAGATAAGTTGTAACTAGGTTCTAGATTTTTTTTTTTTTCAAAAAGCATTGTAATAAAACTTTTGGAGAACCAAAAGTTATTTTATTAGGGAGGTGTGCTCCAATTTTGGATTTTCAAATTTGTATCGAAATTACAAAATGACCAGGATGGTCATTTTGAAATAAGTAATTATCAATTATGTAATAAAACAGGTGGAGATGAAAACGTTTCGACCAAGATGGTCATATGTACAAAGGATTCATTGACTCAAGTTAAAATGTTCGGTGTGACATCGACATTAGTATCACAGACTTCACCATCAGCATCGATGTCTTTATAAAGTGAAAGCTGTCGTCAAAATAATTATTCATTATTTCGACTTGCGACATAAAAACACAACAATTCGTGACTATAACGACTTAAGGAAAACCAATATCCTAAGTCTTGAAAACATATAAATCTAAAGTGTTGAGGTTGAAAATGTCAAATGGCTAAGGAAAAAGGTTATTAGAAAGTCCAAGTTGTAAACCTTAAGGGAAAAGAAATCCTAAGGTAAAAGGACTAAACCTAGGTCCTAAATTCCTACGCCTAAGTCTAAAAACCTATGCATACAAACTTCCTAGTCCTAAATCCTAAAAGCACAAACTTGTGTTGAGAAACATTAAAACATATATTATAGCACAAAACATATATTAATTATATGTTGTAAATGGTTAAGGGTATGCAGATCAAAGTTTGGATGGTATGTGTTCTTTTAAAACAAAAAAATTACAAAAAATTTATATTAAAACCCATCACAGAGTTATCCTAACCGCATCGGAGGTCTTCACCATGTGATTAGTGAAACCACAGTGGGAAAGTGTTACAGGTGACAGTTATGAAATTGTGGCAAAAAATTTTAGAACACATGTTGAAACCATCGGATAGACCACGTCAAAAGACATTCATGTCATAGGACTGCAGAGTTAAAGTTTGAAGATAGGTAGCAGAGCGTTCTTTTATCAAAGCTCCAGCCATCAGGGTTTTAAGCTTGTAAGCCGAAAAAGAAACCATCAGAAACCTGCAATCATGTGAACACTATTACCGCTCACCAACTATTGACTGCGAGTTTTTGTGACCGCGTGATATGCCACGTCAGAGGTTGCATCATGTGACAAATAGAAACCGCTAGGTGTAGCCAAACCGTTGGGATAAAGCTGTGACTGTCGAGCTCAAGCCACAACCGCCAGTTGAAGGCACTAATCACATGTTGAAGTATTGACCTCCACCCGGTTAGTTAGCCGTTGGGGCTAAAATTATATTATAAAGTTTGAAAATGGGTTTTTTATTCACTTTATTTAAAACAACACCCCTATCCTAATGACTAGAAACCCGAGGGCACTCATGATGCTATGGATTAGAATAGAGAACCATTAATTCAATGGGTAACTATAGAAAATCAAAACCTCTTCGAGATATGAAGAGATTTTATTGCCACGTTTTTATACACTCTTATTATAAAAAAAGAAGGGATTTTTTTTTAAAGGGAGAGGGACATGAGAGAAAGACAGTGAATTATTTTAGCTTTAGTAAGAAGGAAGGAATACTCTCATTGAAGATCGTCTCAAATACGTGGTGGAGAATATTTATTTGCAGGTACATTGAAGGAGGAGAGCTCATCATTTCTTGCAAAGCTTTCTTATTGAAGTACGTTGTTGTCAACGTGATCTACTTCAATATTCCAACTCTATTCATCCACCATATTGCTCAAGGTATTTAAAGCTTCAGATTCTCAGTTTAAGTGTGCAATTTCATCCTCATCGTTTCTTGGTTGAAAAGAATCTGTATTTAGTTAGCCTCTTCAAGAGATGATCATTTTCTGCAAACATCAGTAGTGTTTCTTGACACTCTTCAAATGATGATTCTTTGTAGTATTATTCTCTTGACTTAAGGAATACAACAGACACACATTTCCGAAGTGGACCCAGAGACGTAATCTAGGAGGGACGAACTCTGTCACAAAACTTAAGTTGTTTTATGGTATTATTTATATGCATCATGTGTATTTTTTAAACCATAACTTAAACATATTAATACTTAAAAACCATTATTGCTAATAGTTAATTTTTTTTAAAAGTAACTGTTCAGTAAAATACTTGCCATTCACATATTGTATATGTAACACCCCCAATTCATGTGATTGCATTTTAAAGTTAGATACTTAAAATTTATATCCTAAGGGGAGTGGACCCCAAAGGATAATTATTTTGTGAATGTAATTAAACATTTAATTGAGGAAATGAATAAATTATTGTGGTGAAAATTGACCAAAAATGAGATGATGAGATCACTTGCTAAATCTGTGAGGATGGATGAGGCAAATATTTCCCCACAATCTTTCAAAAAATCCTTGGAAGATAGTAAGTTTTAAATTTAGATTTTTGAGGAAAAATCTGAATTTCCCCAATGATGAGGAAAGTAGTTGGGAAGAGGTAAAAAGATGGAAAGTTGAGGAAAAGCATAAAACAACTTTAAAGAATCCCTAAGTGGGAAGCCTAGGCAAACAGGAAGAAAAGCATCCTGAGATTCTGGACGCAGAATTAGAAACATGCTTTGGGGAACAATAGCTTAAATAAGCTGCTCTTGTACAGATTAGGGGTTAATCTGCTATAGGAGGTGATCTTAGCTCGGGGGTGAGTTCTGGGAGACAAAAGAACTCTAAGGTTGGGAGGTTGGTCTACTGCATGAGTGGTATGTCTCTGAGAAAATTTGTCTTATTGTTTGTTATAGTATGAATTGGCTACATATAAAAACAAAATTTATTTCTAAGTTAGTTCATATTATTAGTCTACATTTAATAGAATGTAATCACCAGGTAGTAACCTGATCATTCTGTATAGTTGTAGAGGAACATCCTGTAAAGTAGAATTCCATAGAATGTTTAAACCTCGGGTGGGTCTAAATCTGAGGAAACCTTGTTCTTTTAGGAAACACTATGGAATTGTGTTTAATCTGCTTCTGTTTCCTAGCATAATTTTTATGACAGTTACTATAGAGAGAAATGAAATTCACTATAGTATACCAGAATCATAGCAGGATATAAATTAAAACTTATACTGTTTAGGAAAGAACAGAGGGAGAGATTCAATAAACTGATCTCAGGGTCAGCCGAGAAATTCTGTTATAATTCCAGAAAGTTAACTGGTTTATATCAACCAGGTTGTGCATGAGTCACTTGGTCTAGGAGAGGAAAGGAGTACATAATTATAAACACCAGGTACTAGAAAATATGGCTCCTGAAAACTACTCTGATATCATATCACTGAAATTGATTTCATGTAAGGTATAAATTATGAGTAAGCAGTGGAGAACTACAGTAGCACAGAGTTAAATTATTGCAACAATATGTACAATGCATTTATATAAACACTATTTCCATTAATCAAGAGGAAAAAGGGAATGGGTTTTAATCCCATAACCAGCCTTCAAAAACATTTATTACCATGAACACAGGTATGCAAGAGCTGGATAACTAGATATAATAAAACTAGAAGAACTGAAGAATAGAAAGTTATGCATACAATTCTGGAAAACAGGACAATATACTCTCTAGACTTCCATAAATATTACTCTATGTTTAGGAGAAAAAAATGGACTCATAAATTCCAGCATGCCATTCATCTACCTAGACAAGTTCAAAATGACCATGAACAGAGAAACTGTCATTTGACACAATAAGATTAATATACAACAGCAGAAGAGATAGAAATTATATAAAATCTTCCTGAAAATTCTGGTGGACTGGAACCATAATAGTGTTACCAACATCCTTTTTCTGTGCTAGCGAGCACGCTAAACAAAGTCAAAATTCATGGAGTATATATATATAGAAAAAAAAATACACACAATTTATACAGTCCCAGTAAAATTATACTGTGGCATAGTATATGGAAATTCCATCTAGCAGCGTAGAAAATATATATATGTCCCAAAATGTCAAAATACATAAGGAGCCTAGCAGGCTGGGGTGTAAAACGTGCAACCCCTATTTCAACATAACCAATCTAAACAAGCGCCCTTCTGCGCAACAGCATAGGAGGTCGATATTATATTTCGACGCCCATGAAAACGACACAACAGGAGAGGAGAAATGAACCCCATAAGAATACCGACCTGGATGGCCAAGAGGTCCACGTTAGCAACCCTAACGATTGAAAATATTACGTGTTGTGTTTACAACCATGTCGTAACCATTCGCTTACCTGTAACGACAAATGCAAACAAAACAAAAGGGAATTAGTCAACTTGTAATAGCTTAGGGAATTAAGTGAAGGACGAAAATAATCATGAGGTTAAAACAATACCTGTGGAGCGTAAGGTCAAGATACGTAGAGTCCTGAAATCAAATTTGTATACAGAGAGGGATTAATACGCATTTTTCGAAGGGAATAGGGATGAAGTTACAAATTCACGCAGAGATGAGACACATCAGAACCTACCTTATAAAAATCCACGACATGGTAGACGTCTGTTTGAAAGGATGTGAAGCCGACTACACCAGAGGCATAAAATGAATTAGTATCATCCTATTAAACCGCAAGAGTAGGGTTGACGATAACCCTGAAAGAGGAACTCAATCACAATTGGTGCTGAGAGTATGACTCGCATAGCCTGAAATAAGAGGCATTTCCCTTACTAAAAATAGAATGCATACTCAGAACCAGCGTATGACCAGAGTTGAACAACATCCTGAAAATCATTTAAACATACAATAAAATTTAATTGAGCGATGAGATAATTACTTGAGATCTTGAGGGTAAAACTGAAGCTCCATGGTTTTCTCTGCCACAGAGAATCACAAACCCTCGGTCGAATGTAGAAGTCTGCAGATGCAAAGGTGCACCACGAGTTGAAAGAATGCAGAAACCCGACTCATCTCTACCCTAAAGACTTATATAATTCTTCGTTAACCGCCTTAACCCTAACCAGGAACGATCACCATCGTCCACTTGGCAGAATCGTGGAAGCCAAGCCACGGATCAAGAGTAGTAGTGGTGATTTAAGACCATTGTATCGCATTTATGGAGTATAAATCCGAATTTAAGTCGATATGTCCTGTACCTATATTGGCATGGTTACTGTGCATTCCGTGAGTCGAGCTAGCACCTCGACGTGGATTCACCAGACAAGCGAGCGAAGGGGTATGGCGAACTACGCAAACTATCCAACACTCAGTTATCCATTATCAAGCCTGACGTGGATGTAAGTGATCACGCGGCATTGCACAAAACAACTGAAATCCATTTTGACCATACACATTACGTGTATATTGATGTCAATTCAAAGTACAATATCTGAAGTTGATTTGAAAATCATATATAACGTGATGAGTGTCATGTCAACCAGCGCATATGGGGGTAATGCCAAACACATGGAAAACAATCAATTCCCAATACTATGTCAAATCATATAAACACAAAAAAAACAAAATCATTTCCCTCCAATCTGTACCAAGATACATGGCGGAAGAATCCTACTTATGGTGTGGAAAGGTCGAACCTACATTTGATCAAAGAATCATTTAAATCATGCTTTATTATATGTGCCATAGAGTTTACTATTATATTCAATAATTCGATAAATGAAATAGGTGACCCTTAAGGCCAAGGTAAAAGTCGCAAGGGTATGCGAGACTGTGTAAAGGTCAAAGACATGAAAAATATGTTCACCATTGAAATGAAAATAACATAAGGTAAGAAGTAGGAGTAGAGGATTTAATTGCAACAGCATATGATGATTAAAAGCATCATGATAAAAAGGTGAAATGTCATAATAAACCTATACTTAACAGTCTGAGTTCATGAAGAAAAAAAAAAATTTTGGGTGTGAAAGTTAGAGGTGTGACAAATGGTATCAGAGCCCAAGTTATAAAACTGGACTGGTCACTTTGTGCTCACGATTGCTGTGTACTCACTATGTAATTTTATTGTTGTAGCAAAATTTTTGTTTTTGTTGTTTTGTTTTTTCTGTTCATTGACCTGTGCTATGTAGTGTATAGTGAGGTGATAGAATGGAAGAAGGTGGTGAAATTTATGTAGATCTGCATGGTGAGCCAGATCCCAATGCGGCCATGATGGCTATGTTGCGAAATTTGCAACAAGAATTGGCTGAGATAAAAAGCCAGAATGACAGATTGTCATTAGCCAGTGAGGAGCAGGAAAAGCTCATCAGGGAATTAACCTCACGGAACAGCCAAGAAGGCAAAGGTTCCGGGAAGAGGAAAACTGATGAATCTAATGAGGAAGATGCTATTCGACATCAAAATAAGAAGAAAAAGGAATTACAAGGAGAATTCCGAAAAATCAAACCTCCCTCCTATGATGGGGAAAATGAGGAGGATGCTGAAGCCTGGTTGCTGAATATGATTAAGGTTTTCCAGGTTTATGAATATGAAAGCAATCTGAAGGCCAGATTAGCTGTCTACCAGCTACAAGGTAAGGCTACCTTGTGGTGGGAGGAGATAAAGATGGTGCATGCCATAGATGAAAAGACCGTTACTTGGGAAGATTTCCAAGCTAAATTCAAGAATCGCTACTTGAATGAGCGGTACTATGATGACAAGGCAAAATAATTTCATGAGCTTAGATTGGGACAGCTCACTATCGATGAGTTTGTTACTAAATTTACCAATCTATTAAGATATGTACCTTACATAAGGGAAGAAAAGGCAAAGGTACAGAGGTTTCTGAATTTTTTGCCTATGGTATACAAAGATAAAGTTGAGTTTGACAACCCAAAAACAATGGACGAAGCTGTTAGAAAGGCTAGATTGTGTTACCAATAGTTCAAAGGAAAAACTGATCAAGGAAAAAGTTGGGTAAGTAAGAATGAATTCAAAGGGAGAAAACCGAAACCAACCTATTTGAAAAATTTTGGCAGAGATCATCAGTGGAAAAGATTTGGAAAACCCAAAGAAAGTCAAACTGCACAGTCTCAAGTGGCATCGAAACCAATAGAGGGAGACAGCAAAAAGGAGGGAACAATCATAATGAAGGAGCCCTTGAAATGTTGGGGCTGTGGAGAACCCCATCTTTTGAGGGACTGCCCCCATAGAAATGTTCATATGCTCATGAGGGATCGGGAAGCGACAACAGTAAATGATATAGCCAAAAACATACCAACTATCAGTGCAGCCCTGGAAAATTGGCAAGCAGAGCATCAAGCAACCATGGTGGAAATGGAGGGTAGGATTTCTGACCTACCTGTTTCTGTTTTGATTGATCCAGGTGCTTCTTTGAGTTACATTAGTCCCAAGATTGTAGAAAAATGTAACTTAAAAACTGAAAAATTTCAACAGTCATGGCTGGTACAGCTGGCCACTGGAACAAAAAGAAAGGTAACACATAAACTGCCCAGAACAGAAATCAAATTAAATGAGTTCCGAACAGAAGTGAATTTGAACATTTTACCCTTAGGGTCATATGATCTATTGATAGGAATGGACTGGCTGGAAAAGAAGAAAGCTTTGATGAATTGCTGGGATAAGACTTTGCACTGTGTAGATGAGGAAGGGAAACCTTTCATTCTAAAAGGGAAACAAAAACCTATTTATGTCAGACAAATTTCAGCATTGCAATTAAAAAGAACAGCTAGAAAAGGATATCAGGTTTATGTAGTGCATGTGGAAGAAATAGAACAGAAAATTGAAGAAGAATTACTGGATGTTGTACCAGTAATAAGAGAATTTAAGGAAGTTTTTCCAAAGGAAATCCCTCATCGTCCCCCCAAAAGAGAGATTGACTTCTCAATCGATCTGGTGCCAGGAGCAACACCTGTTTCACGAGCACCTTATCGAATGAGTCCTCCTGAACTTATAAAATTGAAAATGCAACTGCAAGAACTGCTAGACAAAGGGTATATCAAACCAAGTGTGTCTCCCTGGGGAGCACCAGTGCTGTTCGTGAAAAAGAAAGATGGAACTTTCAGGATGTGCATTGATTATAGGCAATTGAATAAGTTGACCATTAAAAATAGATACCCTTTGCCTAGAATTGATGATCTTTTTGATCAGGTGAGAGGAGCTTCAGTATTCTCAAAAATTGACTTAAGAACTGGTTACCACTAGCTCAGAATTAAAGAAGAAGACATCAACAAAACAACCTTTAGAACCAGGTATGGCCACTATGAATTTGTGGTTCTACCTTTTGGTTTGACAAACACCCCTGCCACATTCATGTGCCTAATGAACAATGTGTTAAACAAGTATTTGGATAAATTTGTCCTTGTGTTCATAGATGATATTTTAGTTTACTCGAACAGTGAAGAGGAACACAAAGAACACCTGAGGATAGTGCTACAAACTCTAAAGGAAAATCATCTATACGCTAAATTTAGCAAATGTGAGTTCTATAAGGACAAGATCCAATACTTGGGTCATATTATTTCTGAACAAGGCCTTGCTGTTGATCCGGAAAAGATAAAGGCTATAAAAGAATGGCTAGTACCCTCTGATGTTTCAGCAGTTAGATCATTCATGGGGATTGCCGGCTATTATCGCAGATTCGTGGAGAGATTTTCTGCCATAGCACATCCCATCACTTCCTTACAGAGGAAAGGTGTCAAGTTTGAATGGACTGCAAAATGCCAAAACAGTTTTGACCAATTAAAGCTGAAACTTACCACAACCCCTATACTGAAGATTGCAGATCCTGATAAGGAATTTGTGGTGTGTACGGATGCATGTAGAGAAGGATTGGGAGGAGTTCTGTTGCAAGAAAATTCTGTGATTGCCTACGAATCCAGGAAACTGAAGATACATGAACAGAATTATAGTGCCTATGATTTAGAGTTAGCAGTTGTTATTCATGCTTTGAAAATGTGGCGGCACTATCTTCTTGGAAAAAAATTTACATTGATGACTGATCATATTAGTCTCAAATATTTCTTTTCTCAAACTGAATTGAATGCCAGACAAGCCAGATGGCTATCCTTTTTAAGTGAGTTTGACATGGACATAAAACATATTAGAGGGAAGGAGAATAAGGTTGCTGATGCATTGAGCAGAAATGCTTGTCATCATATCAATAATATTGGAAGTAGTGCTCAGATTGATGTAGAATAATTGGTGCATAAAGCAGCCAACCAAGACCCAAATTATGAAACACTTTTGGTGAAATTACAGAAACAGGAGAAAACTGATTTCACCCAAAACCAAAAGGGGCTAATTTGTTATAAGAATAGATTGTATATCCCCAATGTAGAGACTCTAAAAACAGAAATTCTAGATGAGTACCACAAACAACCCTATGCAATCCATCCAGGGTATCAGAAAATGCTAACCGCCCTGAAAAAGAAGCTGTTCTAGCCAGGAATGAAGAGAGAGGTAGCAGAATATTTAAGTAGATGCATGGAATGTCAATTAGTTAAGGTGGAACATCAGCATCCTGCCAGCCTTCTGAACCCTTTGCCCATTGCAGAATGGAAGTGGGACACCGTTTTCATGGACTTCATTACAGGATTACCCAAAACCAAATACCAGCATGATTCTGTAATGGTAGTGGTAGACACTTTAACCAAAGCTGCTCACTTTATACCAGTGAAATCTACCTTTGGAACAACTCAAGTAGCGAATGTGTTTCTGAAGGAGATAGTAAGGCTCCATGGAGTTCCTAAGGTGATTGTGTCTGATAGGGATGCTAATTTTATAGTAGCCTTTTGGAAGGGGTTATTTGGAGGAATGGGCACTAAATTGAATTTTAGCACCGCCTACCACCCTTAGACTGATGGTAAAACGGAAAGAACAAATCAAATTTTGGAGGACATGCTGAGAATGTATGTGATGGATAGACCCTCAAAGTGGGAAGATTTCTTACATTTAGCTAAATTTGCCTATAATAACAGCTATCAATCCTCCATTAAAATGAGTCTGTTTGAGGCACTGTATGGAAGGAAGTGTCGTACCCCTTTGAGCTGGAGTCAGCCAGAAGACAAACTGATGTTGGGACCCGATGCTTTACAAGAAATGGAAGGAATTGTCAAACAGATACAAAAGAACATCAAGACAGCACAATATTGCCAGAAGAGTTATGCAGATAAGAAAAGAGTGCATAGAGAATTTAAAGTTGGGGAGCATGTATATTTGTGTATTAAACCCAAAAAGAGAACCCTTTATGCGGGGAGTTGTGCAAAATTGTCCCCTCGATATTTTGGTCCCTTTGAAATATTAGAAAGGGTGGGACCAATGGCTTACAAGCTGGCCTTACCACCCCATGTTAGATTTCATGATGTATTTCATGTTTCATTGTTAAAAAGATATGTGCATGATGCTTCTCACATAGTTGATTGGAATGTTGTACAGGTGGAACCAGAAGGGGAGTTTCTGCTAGAACCACTTCAAATATTGGAGCGGGGAGAAATTGAATTGAGAAGTAGAACGGTAGCCAGAGTAAAGGTGCAGTGGAAGCACTTTACTGCTGAAGAAGCTACCAGGGAACGAGAGACTGAAATGATGGAAAAATATCTATTTTTATTTGCAAAATAAACTCTAGTAGTTGAATAACAACACCAAGGATGGTGTTTATTTTCAGAGGGGGAATATGTAACACCCCCAATTCATGTGATTGCATTTTAAAGTTAGATACTTAAACTTTATATCCTAAGGGGAGTGGACCCCAAAGGATAATTATTTTGTGAATGTAATTAAACATTTAATTGAGGAAATGAATAAATTATTGTGGTGCAAATTGACCAAAAATGAGATGATGAGATCACTTGCTAAATCTGTGAGGATGGATGAGGCAAATATTTCCCCACAATCTTTCAAAAAATCCTTAGAAGATAGTAAGTTTTAAATTTAGATTTTTGAGGAAAAATCTGAATTTCCCCAATGATGAGGAAAGTAGTTGGGAAGAGGTAAAAAGCTGGAAAAGCTGAGGAAAAGCATAAAACAGCTTTAAAGAATCCCCAAGTGGGAAGCCTAGGTAAACAGGAAGAAAAGCATCCTGAGATTCTAGACGCAGAATTAGAAACATGCTTTGGGGAACAATAGCTTAAATAAGCTGCTCTTGTACATATTAGAGGTTAATCTGCTGTAGGAGGTGATCTCAGCTCGGGGGTGAGTTCTGGGAGACAGAAGAACTCTAAGGTTGGGAGGTTGGTCTACTGCACAAGTGGTATGTCTCTAAGAAAATTTGTCTTATTGTTTGTTATAGTATGAATTGGCTACATATAAAAACAAAATTTATTTCTAAGTTAGTTCATATTATTAGTCTACATTTAACAGAATGTAATCACCAGGTAGTAACCTGATCATTCTGTATAGTTGTAGAGGAACATCCTGTAAAGTAGAATTCCACAGAATGTTTAAACCCCAGGTGGGTCTAAATCTGAGGAAACCTTGTTCTTTTAGGAAACACTATGGAATTGTGTTTAATCTGCTTCTGTTTCCTAGCATAATTTTTATGACAGTTACTATAGAGAGAAATGAAATTCACTATAGTATACCAGAATCATAGCAGGATATAAATTAAAACTTATACTGTTTAGGAAAGAACAGAGGGAGAGATTCAATAAACTTATCTCAGGGTCAGCCGAGAAATTCTGTTATAATTCCAGAAAGTTAACTGGTTTAGATCAACCAGGTTGTGCATGAGTCACTTGGTCTAGGAGAGGAAAGGAGTACCTAATTATAAACACCAGGTACTAGAAACTATGGCTCTTGAAAACTACTCTGATATCATATCACTGAAATTGATTTCATGTAAGGTATAAATTATGAGTAAGTAGTGGAGAACTACAGTAGCACAGAGTTAAATTATTGCAACAGTATGTAAAATGCATTTATATAAACACTATTTCCATTAATCAAGAGGAAAAAGGGAATGGGTTTTAATCCCATAACCAGCCTTCAAAAGCATTTATTACCATGAACACAGGTATGCAAGAGCTGGATAACTAGATATAATAAAAATAGAAGAACTGAAGAATAGAAAGTTATGCATACAATTCTGGAAAACGGGAGAATATACTCTCTAGACTTCCATAAATATTACTCTATGTTTAGGAGAAAAAAATGGACTCATAAATTCCAGCATGCCATTCATCTACCTAGACAAGTTCAAAATGACCATGAACAGAGAAACTGTCATTTGACACAATAAGATTAATATACAATAGCAGAAGAGATAGAAATTATATAAAATCTTCCTGAAAATTCTGGTGGACTGGAACCATAATAGTGTTACCAACATCCTTTTTCTGTGCTGGTGAGCACGCTAAACAAAGTCGAAATTCATGGAGTATATATAGATAGAAAAAAAATTACACACGATTTATACAGTCCCGGTAAAATTATACTGTGGCATAGTATATGGAAATTCCATCTAGCAGCGTAGAAAATATATATATGTCCCAAAATGTCAAAATACATAAGGAGCCTAGCAGGCTGGGGTGTAAAACGTGCAACCCCTATTTCAATAGAACCAATCTAAACAAGCGCCCTTCTGCGCAACAGCATAGGAGGTTGATATTATATTTCGACGCCCATGAAAACGACGCAACAGGAGAGGAGAAATGAACCCCATAAGAATACCGACCTGGATGGCCAAGAGGTCCACGTTAGCAACCCTAACGATTGAAAATATTACATGCTGTGTTTACAACCATGTCGTAACCATTCGCTTACCTGTAACGACAAATGCAAACAAAACAAAAGGGAATTAGTCAACTTGTAATAGCTTAGGGAATTAAGTGAAGGATGAAAATAATCATGAGGTTAAAACAATACCTGTGGAGCGTAAGGTCAAGATACGTACAGTCCTGAAATCAAATTTGTATACAGAGAGGGATTAATACGCATTTTTCGAAGTGAATAGGGATGAAGTTACAAATTCACGCAGAGACGAGACGCATCAGAACCTACCTTATAAAAATCCACGACATGGTAGACGTCTGTTTGAAAGGATGTGAAGCCGACTACACCAGAGGCATAAAATGAATTAGTATTATCCTATTAAACCGCAAGAGTAGGGTTGACGATAACCCTGAAAGAGGAACTCAATCACAATTGGCGCTGAGAGTATGACTCGCATAGCCTGAAATAAGAGGCATTTCCCTTACTAAAAATAGAATGCATACTCAGAACCAGCGTATGACCAGAGTTGAACAACATCCTGAAAATCATTTAAACATACAATAAAATTTAATTGAGCGCTGAGATAATTACCTGAGATCTTGAGGGTAAAACTGAAGCGCCATAGTTTTCTCTGCCACAGAGAATCACAAACCCTCGGTCGAATGTAGAAGTCTGCGAATAGATTTCTTTCATATTTTGACCTCAAAACAAGGAATATGCAAATGAAATTTCTACAACCAAAATTCCAGGCCCCAAGAACTTCAGAAGTTTATAAAAAGAAATCCTTTGAAGTCCTTGCCAAGGATGTGCATCCAATTGATCAGATTTAATTCCACAAACAAACATGAGAAATGATATATTCCACCATGACACACAAAACTTTAAGTTTCCAGAAGTTGATAGACTGGACAAGTTATAAAAAAATTCTTTACAGGATTCATGTGTTGAGCTATCTCAGTGAAGTATACATTTCAATTATTCATGTTATTTTCTAAGTATTCCATATACTTACATGTGTTCCAAATTTGAATGTTATAACAGGAATTTTACTATAGAATTTATTTAAAGTTTACACTCTGTTTTGAACTATTATAAATTTCTATGTTTTCTTCTGATATCCAATTTAGAGAATTCTTAATTTCCCTCTGATCTCGATTGACCTCCTTCACCTTCCTTCATTACCTGGTTTAAGGAATTCTTAATTTCTTCTTGATCCCAATTGAAAAATCACTTCACCCTTCAGCCTTGAGATATGATATTGCTCACCTATCCTACCCTGTACACTTCCTTTATAATTTGATTTTTTTTGTTTTCAAAGTATATTGACTGCATAGAATAATGGAAAATGGATAAACACTTATTCATCTAAATCATTAATTCCACCAACAAATCAAAACCAATCCAAATTAATCATACATAACTAGCCTAATATCTATTAAATCAACAAATTCAAATCATTAAAAGAGAGCCCTCTCTGATTTTAGGAAGGCTAGATTCTAATCTCCAAAAGTGGTTGATAGTTACCTCTGATATTTATTATTAACGCACTGAAAAACTCTTGGAAATTTTCAGAGATATAACATATTGGCGACTCCACTAAGGAATTCAGTCCCTAGTTAAAATAAATATTAAAGGAAACAATTTTCCTCATTTATCACCTTAATGTTTTCAATGGGTTGTTAAAAATTATCATTGAAAGTTAAAATTCTCTCTTCTAAAATAACATATTATACCAGGGCTCATCCTGATCCACAACCTGCTACAATTTTTCATGATCCTAACAGAATTTTAAGAAAACCCAAAAAAGTAGAAAATCTAGGAAGTAGTAGTTAGTTAATCAAAGAAAATTCACTTCCTAAAGAGTTATGAAGCATACAATATATTCAATTTCATTTATCATTTGAGCATTCTTTATTTTGCACCAAATCTGAAAACTTAATCTATGATATTATAATAGACGCCAATTTTATCCAATTTCTTGAATCAAAGAAGGAAACTATACAACTTGATTTAGATCAACAGGTTCTAGACACTTTTGACAAACTTGATGTTTTGACCTAAAATTTGATAAAAGATATAGACGAAGCCTATTTTCAACATTTAGTTGAATTATTTGCGCTAACTAATGCTACCCCTAAGTGCTCTACAGTATCTTTAGAAACTATAAATACAACTTTATTTAGTTTCACCTCATCTATAGTCTCCACCATAGATCATTCCACAAAACTTTTCATACCTAAACTTCCTCTCCAACCTAATGTTTCGAGCTCATCTTCAAGAGTTCCAAGTTCATCCTCAATAAGCACTACTTTACCTCCTAGTCAAGCTAAATTCTTATCCATGGCAGCTAGATATGCCCCTTTGGTCTTACAGGCCCCTTTACATGCCATGCCACAAGATTACTAGAGTAAAATTTTTCAGTTTGATGGTACTGGGAAAGCATTAGGGGAATTTTGAGGTCTAAAATGGGCTTCCTAAAGAGATTATAAAATAATAGTGGAAATAATAAAATAAGATTTGATTACATCATTAAATTTTAGAGGGAAAAAAGGAAAAACAACTTTTTCAACTCATTTTTTCAATTTATCTCCCAAAGTTCTTAATACAATTTCAAGTGGGAGTACTCATTGGATGCAAAATTTAATTCCTCGTCAAAGGAGTACCCATGTTGCATACTTTCGATGGAACCTGCTACTCGAAAAGTGAGAAATACATGAAAAACATGATTGCAATCACATTTTTTGATGTATTTCTCATTTTTAGTGTAGCAGGGTGCATCGAAAGTATGCAACATGGGTACTCTTCGGATGAGGAATGAATTTTTGCATCCAATGAGTACTCCTGCTTGAAATTTTAGTAAACATTATGGGAGATAAGTTGAAAATATGATTTGAAAAGGTAGTTTTATTATTTTATTATTTTTTATTCTTTTTACCTTTTTACTTAAAAAATGGTGAATCATCCCCCATGTTTGACATCGTCATATTGAATCCTATTAGTTATTATAAAGTTTAATTTTGTTGTACATTTTTCTTAGGAGGCCCATTTTACACCTCAAAATTCCCCTAATGAAAGAAAAACCCTCTAGAGACATTATCCGAATATGAGAACATTAGGAGATCTACTAATGAATCTGTTCAAGATTACTGTACTAGGTTTAAAAAAATTTACAGTGCAATTCCAGTGAATATCAGACCTCCACAAGACCTCGCCCTAATCAAATTTCCAGATGGTTTTGATGTTGACATTTCCTATTAGTTAAGAGAAATAAACCCCGCAACTTTAGAACAGATGCAGAATGATGTAATTAGTGTAGAATTAAAGGAGAGTGACCATTAAGGAAGGACCATCCACTTCAGATATTAAGATAGATATTTTAGACAAAAATGTAGAAATACTGATGCATAGACTAGAGAACATGGAAAGAAAACCTCAGTGGGAAAATCAACAAGGTCCCCAAATTAGAATCCCCAACTTTAGGAAAAATTCTAACACTTGTAAATCAAGAGAAGTTGTACTAGATCAAAAAATTAGACCACCCTTCCAAGAAAATTATTTTGAAATTTCACAATACAATGAAGAAGGCTAGGACACCCAGATAAATTTGATGGGAGTAAACAATGAAAATGTTGTTTTTCTTGCCCAAGAAGAACAAGAATTCTACATGTTACATCAATTACAATTAGAATCTAGAGAGTCCTTTGACTACAAACAAGGCTATGAATATGATATCTATGAAGTTCATAAACAATATAGCCTTATAAGAAAAAATAACACAGAGGTTCCTATTAAGAAATCAGTCCAAACCAAAAATAAGAAAAAAATAGAATCTCTTGTGACCAAAACTCTACAGATTATCCCTAAAGAAACTCATAATACTTCTAGCCCAAATATTGTAGAAATCTCATCAAATGCTACTCAAACTTCTACATCCACTCAAAATGTTCCAGACAAGAAAATTGAAAACAAAACAGTTGGCACAAAAATTGAATTACCAACTATTGATAAAAAAGACAAAAACACACAACCACAATTGGTAAAGATGAAATCATTCAATTAGAAAAAACTCAAATTACATTCAATATCCAAATTTGTAATCCAAATCATGCCTTCTGTTATGCCTTCACCTTAATTATATAGATATGAGCCTTTCATAGCCTAGGCCCACTCCAAAACTGCATTGTACATGTGGACATAAGTCTCCATGGTTTACTGTGTTGTTTCTCCATGTCCTTCATCATGTTCACATGAGGATATCACCCTCTCTATCATGTGTGCATTAAATGCATCACTTCCTAAACTATCTTATCATAAGTGTTGTATGATCTTTGAATTCGCTATGATCTCAGTTGACCTTATCAAAGATCCTCATGATTTTTCATTTAAGATCCATGAACTTATTTGACTATTTCATCCTCCATAATCTATCTCATAAATGATACATGATATCCATTAATGGAGTTGCTCCACTACTCCATGATTTTATATCTAGATCTAAAATATCCACAACACGCATAAAAAATGGATTTTATTCATCTTTGAGGATTATGGGTCCCTCCACCCTTTTATTTACTTAATTAATTAACTTTATTAAGAAATCTAATGTTCCAAATATCATGTGAAAATTTGGGAATATTACAGTCCTCCCCGGAAAAATGTTGCTTGTCCTCAAGCAGCTACAAAATTAGATGTTAGAGCAATCTGTCCCCCTCCAAATGGCATCCACACAAGGAAGGTCTCCCCATCTGCTACAATGAGTTATGTATGCCCAAAACTAAAGTTTCTTCTCTAGAGGGTCTAGAGTGATCTCTAACTGTGTAGCTAGATACCCCTCATGAATCATGAAGCTCCAACTGACAACCGTAAGATGTCCAAAACCCTCCACAATATATGAGATACATAAAGGTAGATGGTTATTTCCACAAGAGGAAAGATTGAACTCACAAAGTATACCTCCATCCCATGCTACATGAAGTAAAGAGAGGCTTTTCATGCCTCCATCCTTAGCCCTATTGGCCTTGTTGGATCTAAGAATCATCCCAACATTGTACAAAAGAAGAAGTAGAGATATATGGGTAGAAAAATATGTCAAACCATATTCTCCCAATAGTAGCCAACGGAACGATGCTCCCTGCTACCACACCACGCCATCCAAATACCAAGTATGGTGTCCATAATCTCCAAGTAAGAGCCATCGGAGTAGTGCCTCTTGCTTCCATCCTCCAACACTATCATGAAAAGTAGGGGAGTATGTAGCACCAAATTCCCCCAATAAAAGCCACAGCAACAAGATCTCTTGCCGCCTCTTCACATCATCATGTGAATCATGGAACACCAACACCATACTGAAGGACATATGGAATGTCATATCATCCCCATACAAACAAACTCCATTATCACACATCATGAGAGTATTATGCCATACTACAGACGATATCAAACACATAGACATGGGAGGTCTTATGTGATGGCAAAAATCCCTTAACCCAAATGAACATGCCTTCTTCTGCTGCATTCTATTACTGATATAGAAGGCATGAATTAGAAAAACATGAGCTATTGGGTGGTAACCATACTCACCCAAGAGTAGCCAACACAACCATGCCTCCTTCTTCATCTCATGAGTGTTTTTCAAGGCATGGACCAAAGAAATAGGGGCCTTTGGGTAGTAACCAAACTCAACCAAGAGCAACCAACATAACCAATATTGCTGGCCTATGTCATATATCTGCAATTGGTCATGCAGCCCCTTGCTTATCATCCTCACCTACTCATCCCAATGTGGATGATGAATGATGTACTGCATAAACATGGTATCCTCCCTTTGTAGAATACCATCCTTCTCAAACTGATGAAGAACTTTTCACTCCATGAAATGTTGAAGTGCACCTCTAATGAGATCTCTTAATGAGACCTTATTATAATCAATGGACCTCCAAAACCAATGAGGTTCTAGATTTGCTGCAAGGTAGAATTTTCTCTTTGAGTTGTGAGATGCTCATTGAGAAACTGTCATCTAGAAAGGAGAAGAGATTCATCATCTATCATCTTAACTTCCATTGCTTCATGAGTGAAGCTACCTTCATAATGACCCAAGAATAATGGGGCTACTTCTTTAACACTGCTTCTAAGTGATAGCGCTATAGATCTTCATGGTAATACATGTGCTATCTCAAATCAAGGCACAATATTGATCTCATAACTAGTTATTGTACATAGGATCATGATCATCCCATTTTCTGAAACTCTACACTTCAACTGAAAGGGTTGAATGTATCTAAAAAATGATGAACTGGGATAGCTCTTCATCTCCTCCTTGATTAGATCAAGGTTCCTCTACGCTGTGATATGTTGTTGCTTCAAATCATTATTTTGTTCTAACCCTTGGTTATGCATTGGCCCCGACGGCATGTCCCCATCATTTTCAATAAGATCTACTTAAACAATAACGGATGAATGTGTATGCATACCTTGGATCAAATGATGTGTGGGAACACAAGAAATCCTCCAACCAGAACAATAATGTCTCCAACTGCTGGTAAGAGTGATGGTTTCTCTTCTATCAATGTAATAGCACTCGAATACTCCTCCTCTTCCTCATGCATCTCCTGAATCATGCATGGGACTCTTTGTGTCAAGAGCTCAAGACTATATTGCAAGGTTTCAAGTGTCTTTTCTCTGGATGTAAGTACTTCTGCAACTGATGGTGAATGTAGTGACCCCTTTTCCAGAGTGAGAAGAATGGCATCCTCCCTTGTTTCCTTAGGAAATGTCTCTTTGTGACACATATTTGGTTTTCTCACATCAAAATTCCTTCTCAACTTGTGAAATAAGTCTAAATATTTAGTCACCTTTGCATGCTCCATGTGACCAAACAAACAATCATTTTGTTAGGATGAATCCTTAGTGTAAGTGTACGAAAAGGACCCTTTTAGATGTGCATAAAAAACAACCCTAACAACAAAATATGGCTGCTAATATCTTCAGATCTGTAGTTAGTTGATCAAGACAAATGCCGAAAAAATCCAAATCTATGCATAAAAAGACATTAAGCAGTAAAAATAAGGTTTTGCTCCATGCATCCAATAGACAAGACAAGAGCAATATTTTTTAAAGAATTTTATATTAATGGTACCTGGGAGGAAAACAAGAAAGGTGTTTCCAATTCTCCTCAATGGGATGGGTTCTTGGAAGTCCTCAACACTTCAGATCTAGAATTTCTCTCTCTTGTTGCTATATAAAACCTAAAAAAACATATAACTCAAAGGGAACTCACAAAGCAAATAATGGAAAATATGACAATGATAATGGCTCAAAGTCAAACCAAGAGTATAGATCTAGAAGGATCTAAGAGGCAAAAAAAGGTGATCAATGGCAAGAAAAACCCTTCTATTTATAACAAAATATTAGGTCATTCTAGATCTTGGTGTATGATTAAAATAATATTAACCAAATCTAGATCCACCTTTTATGGAATATTTTATTATATTTGTTGGAGGGGAAAGGAATTTGACTTGGGTCAAAGCCCTTTATTTGTAAATAATAAATAAATATATGATTTATTTATCATTTTAAGGAAGTGGTTGAATGATAATTAAATAAATAATTATTTATTCAATTATTTATAAATAATTTAGTCAAATTTGACAAAGAATATTTTTTAAATAAGGTTTAAATAATTATTCCTAGAAAATAATAAGATAAATAAGGATTTATGTAATTAATTTCCTTGTTTTGTGTTAAATATGACTAGGAATAAGAATTAAATTATTGTTTAATTAATTATTCCATGAGGAAAATCAAACAAATATAGATTTGTTTAATATTTCCCCTTTGGGTTTCCTGTTTAGACCATAAAAAACCTAATAAATGTGTTTTATTAAGTTATTTTACATAGTGAAAGCAATTTTACTTAGGGTAAAATTGGTCTTACATGGTGCACTTGGGTCCATCTAATGATAATAGGTTAGATGAACAAAAATTGGTGTAACAGATTGCCCCCCAGCGTGCGAGTGTTAAGAGAAAATCATATGACCAAAGTACGTTGTAAGAACTCAATCACCAGACATCAAAAGGGAAGTCAGAGAGAGGAATGTAAGGTATACTAATGTGCTAGAGAACTAGACCCTGAGGAGACGAGACTTACAGGAGTGAAAAGTCTCTTTTTATGAGTGGGTACGTGTGCCAAAGGTGGCGGGGGAGGCATAGCTATTCCAGGACTTATACAATAATATCTGAGTACATGAGATACAAATACAAACCAAATGCCCCTATAAATGGCGAAGGGCTTGCAAAATCTGACTAATGCATGCAAATCAACAAGGTGTTGCAAGCGACTAAGGCTGATATCATAAAATATATGTAGCTGCATCGAAGGCAGCGATTAAGAGGTCATCCGGGCATGTGGAGGGCTACTTGTAGGGCCACCCCCTCATGAGGGCTGAGACATCTCACACGCACCCGAGAATCATTGATATCAGCTACTGTATCATTGGACCATCAAGTATATGGATCTCAATCATGCTGAAAGGAGCTGGAGCTGATAAAAAATCAAGTCAAAGGGCAATAAGGAGTCCCTTTGCCGCATCCTAGGCACCAAAAAAGAGTGGAAGTTGGAACCAAGGTACACCGCCCTCTAGACCTATCTTCTGGAATGAATGAGCTGATGTCGATAGAAGGAGGTCTGCCATAGGTGAGGCAATAAGGGATCCTCAACTATGGCATGAGAGAAAATAGTAGAGTGACTCACAGACTGACACAGGGATGATGATGAAATGGGGGGTACTGAGTAGCGGACAAAATATTTCCTTCGTTAGAGCATAAAGGGCATGGGTGACCTAGTAGCAACTGAAACAATATCATGAGGGATAGGGGAAAGTGAGATTGAAGGCCATAATGTGTGACACGAGAGAGGAACTGAGCAATGAAGGATGGAGGACTATAACGGGATAAAAAGGGACTCAGGATAGAATCCATGAATGCAATGATGACTCAACTCGGATGCTCTAAATAAGGGTGACTCAATGGTGCTGCCACACAGTGAAGGTCAAAATGGGACCATAAAATGATGAGTACAAGATGGTATCTCATGAAGAAAATCAACACTGACAAGGACAAGTATGGAGACAAAGTGGTGCCCCAAGTACAAGTGTTGTAAGTGAGGAAATCCAATTTTGAGGAGGGGTAAAGTGACCCTTTTTGGACAAAATGTGTCTTGGTGAAGTATCAAATCACAAAAAATTAACAGATACCCATTTGAGGGCTTGGTGAGAGATTTCCAATGGTGCAGACGGTTTGTCAAACTGAGCTATGGTTTGGCCGCAGCAGGTGAAAGAAAAATCAATGGTTTCTCTTCTAATAAGGCATTTTCCCTCCAAATTCACTCATTTGCTTGTGAAGCTATGGTGAATGTAGAGAGGATAGAAGGCCCTAAATCTTGCGGTGATCGTAGCAGACAAACCGATCGTTGGAATCAAGATCCGTTAGTGGCAGGTAAGAGGCCTAACCCTACTCTTTCTTTTTGATGGATTGAAACTTTAGATTAGGGTCCTAAATCTTAGGAACAACCCCTCCTTCAACTTCATGGCTGGGTCGCACTTTTTGGACCTAAAACTATGACTTGGGACACAAGTTTTGAGCAGAAAAGTGCGACCCGTTCGAGGTTTTGGCCAAAAAGTATGACCTGTCAGATGGAGGGGGTTTCAGTGCTGTTTGGGGGCTGAGATTTGGGTTTTTGTGGTTGGATAAAAATTTTCCTATCTGTATACTGACAAAGATGATGTTTTGTGCAGATACGATAGATATATGGATCAAATGGAGAGAGAGAGAGACCTGGGTACATTACGGTCGGAGATCCAAGTGGATCAGGGTGTATGTCGTGCATTAGGTAGGTTTGGGGTTCTGAATTTTGTGGAGAACCCTTTGATGGGAGCTAGGGAGCCCTTGTTGGCCTGGATTGTCAGTTATTTGGATCTGGATCATGAGGTATTTATAGTGCAGGGTCACAAGATAGAGTTGACAGTCCAGGATCTATATTTCCTGACTGGTCTCCCACCACTAGGGATGGTGGGAAATACACAGCTAGTGTTACCACGGGGGTGTAACATCATGGAGTTTGTAGAGCAACATTGTCGACCAGGCCTCCAAGTCAAAGGGACTCAGATATCGATCGGGGACCTAGAGAGAATAGAGACCCATGCTATGGCCGCAGCGGTGCTACGGATCCTGGGAAGCCAAGCATTCCATCACATCACTGGAGGGAAGATGATGATTTGATGCAGGAGCATTAGATTTGAGAAAATACCTTGTATTTTATTTAAACTAAGCGGTCTTATGTTTGTGAGGAAATACTAATTTTATGTAAATATTCATGATATTTTTGAGTGATTAAATTATATTTTTAATTAATTATTGTGAGGATTTGTAAATGTTTCCAAATAATTGGAAAAAATGAGAGAAATTAGATTTTAGATATTTAAGAATTAATTATGAGCCTAAGTTAGATTTAGTTTCAAGATTTTAGGGATAAAATCTAGATTGTAGGGGTGTTAAGATATTTGGGGACTTTGTTGAGTGATTAAAGGGATTTGAACCTAAATTGGTTCAATTCAATTTATATAAATTAATGAGCCTCAAAGACCAAATAGATTAGAAAAGAATAGAGTGATTGAGAGTTGAGGTTTGGACAGCAAAGTTTGTAAGCCTCTGAGCATTTGTAAGAAGGCCAGGAAGAAATATTGCTGTAAGTAAGTTCATTTTTATATGAAGGTATTGGTTTTGAATTATGCGCCTTAATTGATCAATTTATGTATGGTTGAAATTCGATATTAAGGATTGAAATGGTGAATCCGTGTTAAGAAACTTGTTGGCTTCAATTTGTATAAATCGATAATCATTTTTGTATTCAAGCCCAAGAAGAAAATCGATGAGGACCGATGGAAATTTAACATAGGGTGTAATTGAGTTCATGTTTTCAACGCATGAAATGCTGAATGAAAGGATTGAATTCTGTTTGAAATTAGGGAATATATTTGTATTAATCGATCTCAATTAAGTGTTTAAGAGCCACAATACAACAACTCTGTGGAGGATTAATTCTATGCAAAAGCTTGGAGGAAATCACAGTCGATTCAAATTTAATGAATCGATGTTGTGGGACAAAGGCGCAACCTAAAGGCTAATGAAGATGACATAATACTATTGTGAGATCAATCAAAGGGTCGATGACTTGAAATAGAATTCTGAATACAGAGTATTATGTGTGTTAGTCGTTATATAGAGTTCTATGAATAGATGGTATGCGAACTGAGATCGAATTGTAATCTCAGATCAGGCGTAGAAGGCGTTCTCAGATCAAGCACAGAAGTTCGTTGAACTGACCAAACACAGGTTGTAATGGGAGATAAAATCTGTAATTGCAAGAGAAAGCGTGGACGCAGAACCAATGTCAAAGAATGAAGAGGGATTGGCACTAACAGTGCGAAGGAAATGCATTGCAAATTAAATGAAAGTTGCGCAGTCATGTTTGCCAGCAGAAAATACATGGAGGTAAGCCACATTTTTATTACCAAACATGCATTAAAACTCGTGGCCATATCTATTATTGCGTTGACTGGAATGGGTATGTTACAAGGATAGAAGGATGAGTAATTTTGTGTGGGCCAAAAGTTATTTTTAAATGATGGTGTTTGCATGAAGGTTCACATAAACTTCATTGATATTGGAATGCATAAAATCGATATGCAGTGGTTTGAAATTTTAAAACACGGTTTTATATTGGCATTTGGTTTTGTCAAGAGTTGAATTCATATATGGGTGTTGGTCAAATATGCTATGCATTTAACTAAGGCGTGAAGGTTGTTGGGATTTAATTAATTGAATCTGAATTTTTGACTTGAATGGATTAAGCCTTGGGTTTAATTAAAAGTTGAGAATTTAAATAAAACCATTGGGGTTAAAGCATTTTCCTAAGACTTTTGGAAAAATCCTACATTTTTGAAATAACCTTGTTGTGATTTAAATGGAAATCGAGGAATGAGAGTTATTAGGTTTTATAGAAATCCTTGGTTATGGATTGAGTGGTGTTTAAATCATATGTGTTGATGGGATTCTATATGAATTTTTAAAGTGGGATTGTATTGAAGTTTGGGTTTGATTGAATGAACGAATTGATTTGAAGTATGGTTTTCATAAACCATAAAAAGTTGTGAACAGATGTTACAAGCTTTCGCAAATGATAGTGTGTGAAATTGCCCAGACTTGGAGGTTTTATTTGGGCAGTTATTGAGATGCATTTTTATATGCATAGTATTGGAGAGATTCTGGGTTTTGCAGGGTTTTCCTGCATCAAGTGGTATCAGAGCTGGAATAGCTCTATTTGAAGATTCAAGTTTTTAAATTGAATTAATTGCATGTGTTAAGATCAAATTTTGAAACTAATGAAGGTTGCAGCACAGGGATGCAATACAGGTGAAAGATAAGGAAATATTAATAGGATATTAGAGGTGAGTTAATGATCATTATTATTGAACTCTGGTTTGAAAGTTATGCTTGAAGAATTTGGTTGCATGCATATTAAGAAAATCTCAGCGGGAAGAAGCAAATCACAGCTAGAGAGCAGTGAAGAAGGAGTCCAGCAAGGGATTCTAAGAGAGAGTGGCAGAACCTGAAGATTCAACAGAGGTTGAATAAAGTTGTAGATGAGTGAAGCCTAAAGGAGCAGTGGAGAAATTCTCAAAAGGTTCCAGCAGAGGACCGGTGATTACCAAAAGACCAGATCCGGAGGAAGGGATTGGTGAGGTAAGTGGTAGCAGGAGATTTTTCTATTGTAGAGGCTTGGTGCAACTCATGGGTGAGAAACTCATGGTGAAGAATATGACTACTGAAAGTCATAAAGGAGAGAGCATAGGTTTAAAGAGAGGCCACAGTAGGAATAGGGAGAAAGATGCCAGGAAAATGGCATATGGAAGCAGTTGACTGATGAAGAATATGAGAGAGAGAAAGCTGAGATAGCAGTTCATCTTGAGTTATTGATGAAATTGTTACAAGAAAATATGAAATACTAGAGACATGGTTGGACCATGAAAAAGAAAGTGAAATGGCAGAAACTACAAGTAAAGAGGTATCAACAAATAAGCATGCAGTTAACAGAAGAGCCGAGGGAGCTCGAGCAAGTGATGAGTATACAGTTGAGATGTGAAGAACTCAGAGTAGCTAAGTTGAAAGTGGAGGTTTCCATTGGTGAAACAGAGGAGGAGATCATTGATGATTTCTTGAACTATTGGGTAAATCTAGATCAGCTGGATAATGTAAAACCTTGTATTTTTATAGCTGACAATTGTGATGTGATTACAGGTTTTACTGAGGAGGATGCGCAATCTTGTGAAGCTGTCACAAGTATGGAAAATAATCTTTTAGGAGATAAATACTCTGAATAAGTAAGTAGTGATGATTTTGTACTTGAAGATGTTATAGTACAAGAGGAAGTTCTTGTGGACGCTGAAAAAGAGAATCAGTCTGAAGCAATGATAGGAGAAGTAACTGTTGATACTATTGAACATTTTGCTATACAAACTGAAGATTTGTGTGTGAATGCAGGGATGGTACATGATGATGATGTACTTCAACAATGCCACAGAGAAATTGCATTGTTGGAATACTTGTTGGTGAATTTAGAGTATGACAGAGAGATTGCAGAAGATAAAGTTCATTACAGTGAACAAAAGCAGGAAGACATCATGGAAGCAGATGATGTGAAAGGAAGACTAGTTGATAGTCTTGGGAATTCTACATAGAATTCTTTGGAAATTTTGGATCAGCATACTGATGTGCTGATAGTGGAGGAGAATTCAAGACAACATACTGAAATGCTGGCAAGGGAGGGAAAGGCATTGATGCCTTATGATTTTTATTTTAACAAGTGTTTTGTGAATGCAGGTATTGTTGCAGGTGCTGAGGAAAATTTGACTTAGTTGAGCAGTCAAATGAAGGAAGAAGAAAATTCTGTGGAAATTTCAAATCCATGGAATGAAGAAGTTATGTTGCTAGAAATAATTATAAATGATCGAAATTCAGTACAGGAAGAATCTCAATTTCAGAATTGGGAATTGTAGATGCAGAGAGATGAAGACAACAGAAAGGAGTACACAATGTACTAGTCCAGTAAGTTGCTGATAGGAGAAGGCAGAGAAGAAGTTTTCTGTTGTAGAAAACAAGAGGGTAAGGATGATTGGGTGGCAGTAAGAATTGAGCGAGTAAGAACAAAAGCAAGCATGGAAGCAAGGGCTCAACAAGCTAGAGCTCAGCAGGCAACAAGAAATCAGCAATCTAAAGATTTATTGGACAAGGAAATTGAATTAATTAGAAGAATCATGTTGAAAGTGTCTCAGAGAAAGATATCAGAAAGGGAGAGAAGTAGCAGTAGCATAAAAATGAAGACGTAGACATATTGTGAAAGTGAAGCCAGTGGAGCAAGACAGCATAAGATATGGAGACCTGGAGAAAAGCAGCAAACATCAGCGGATTTTGATGACAACTTGCAGAACAAAGTGTGGGATCCAGGTGGACAAAAACTTAAAACGCATGATCAGGAGATCATGATCATTTTCAACCTTGGGAGTCTGATGCAGGAACATTAGATTCGGGAAAATACCTTGTATTTTATTTAAACTAAGGGGTCTTATGTTTGTGAGGAAATATTAATTTTATGTAAATATTAATGAGATTTTTGAGTGATTAAATTATATTTTTAATTAATTATTGTGAGGATTTGTAAATGTTTCCAAATAATTGGAAAACGTGATAGAAATTAGATTTTAGATATTTAAGAATTAATTATGAGCCTAAGTTAGATTTAGTTTCAAGATTTTAGGGATAAAATCTAGATTGTAGGGGTGTTGAGATATTTGGGGACTTTGTTGAGTGATTAAAGGGATTTGAACCTAAATTGGTTCAATTCAATTTGTATAAATTAATGAGCCTCAAAGGCCAAATATATCATCAAATAATAGAGTGATTGAGAACTGAGGTTTGGACAACAAAGTTTGTAAGCCTCCGGGCATTTGTAAGAAGGCCAATGATTGAAAATCAGACCAGGAAGGAACATTGCTATAAGTAAGTTCATTTTTATATGAAAGTATTGGTTTTGAATTATGCGCCTTAATTGATCAATTTATGTATGGTTGAAATCTGATATTAACGATTGAAATGGTGAATCCGTGTTAAGAAACTTGTTGGCTTCGATTTGTATAAATCGATAACCATTTTTGTATTGAAGCCTGAGGCAGAAAATCAATGAGGACCGATGGAAATTTAACATAGGGTGTAATTGAGTTCGTGTTTTCAGCGCATGAAATGCTGAACAAAAGGATTGAATTCTGTTTGAAATGATGGAATAGATTTGTATTAATTGATCTCAATTAAGTGTTTAAGAGCCACAATACAACAACTCCGTGGAGGATTAATTCTATGAAAAATCTTGGAGGAAATCACAGTCGATTCAAATTTAATGAATCGATGTCGTGGGACAAAGGCGCAACCTGAAGGCTAATGAAGATGACATAATACTGTTGTGAGATCAATCAAAGGGTCAATGACTTGAAATAAAATTCTGAATACAGAGTATTCTATGCGTTAGTTGTTATATAGAGATCTATGAATAGATGGTATGAGAACTGAGATCGAATTTTAAGCTCAGATCAAGCGCAGAAGGTCATTGAACTGACCAAACACAGGTTGTAATGGGAGATAAAATCTGCAATTGCAAGAGAAAGGGTGGACACAAAACCGATGTCAAATAATGAAGAGGGATTGGCACTAACAGTGCGAAGGAAATGCGTTGCAAATTAAATGAAAGCCATCAAGTCATGTTTGCCAGCAGACAATACATGGAGGTAAGCCACATTTTTATTACCAAACATGCATTAAAACCCATGGCCATATCTATTATTGCGTTGACTGGAATGGGTATGTTGCAAGGATCGAGGGACGAGTAATTTTGTGCGGGCCAAATGTTATTTTTAAATGATGGCGTTTCCGTGAAGGTTCACATAAACTTCATTGATATTGGAATGCATAAAATTGATATGCAGTGGTTTGAACTTTTAAAACATAGTTTTATATTGGCATTTGGTTTTTTCAAGAGTTGAATTCATATATGGGTGTTGGTCAAATATGCTATGCATTTAAATAAGGCGTGAAGGTTGTTGGGATTTAATTAATTGAATCCAAACTTTTGAGTTGAATGGATTAAGCCTTGGGCTTAATTAAAAGTTAAAAATTTAAATAAAACCATTGGGTTTAAAGTCTTTTCCTAAGAATTTTGGAAAAATCCTACATTTGTGAAATAACCTTGTTGGGATTTAAATGGAAATCGAGGAATGAGAGTTATTGGGTTTTATAGAAATCCTTGGTTATGGGTTGAGTGGTGTTTATATCATATGTGTTGATGGGCTTATGTATGAATTTTTAAAGTGGGATTGTATTGAATTTTGGGTTTGATTGAATGAACGAATTTATTTGAAGTATGGTTTTCATAAACCATAAAAATTTGTGAACAGATGTTACAAGCTTCCGCAAATGATAGTGTGTGAAATTTCCCAGACTTGGAGGTTTTATTTGGGAAGTTATTGAGATGCATTTTTATATGCATAGTATTGGAGAGATTCTGGGTTTTGCAGGGTTTTCCTACATCATGATTGTGGAGAAAGTGTTGAGTGGGACCTACTATGGGTTGGCCCAGATGATGTTGGTGTCGTTGAAACGATAGTTATCGCTTTGCAAGCGGAAAGTGAACCATGATTGTGTGTATGGGACCTTATTGTGCTCATTTTTTTTTAGAAGATCCCGAACTTACGACCTCGTATATAGCTCCCAAATGGGGGCCCGAGAGAGCCCAGGATGAATTGGTGGGGGTGACTACTGTGCAGAGGACGAGGAGGGGCGGTCGGACGAGTGTTCTGACCCGAGTTCTTTGCCCATTGGGATCAGATGCCGTTGTACATAGATGAATATCCTTATAGTGGGATGAGTTATTGTGGGGATCTGGTCTTGCCACTTCCACCTGGTCGAGTATGGGGGCCCGATGGTAAGTGAAAAGTGATGAATCTTTTATGTGCATGTTAATGTTTTTGAATATTCCTCCGAAATAGTGTCACAAGATAATAAATGTTAGGGGGAAGAACAATGATGGCAGCGTGAGTGCAAAGTAGACATAAAACGACAACTGTGGGAGGGAGTGGTATGGGTAGGATGGATATTACTCATATACCGACGAGAGGGTGGTTTATGAGGGCTATAGGAGGTATAGCTTGTGCTCATGCTGCGGAGGTCATCATAGACATGAATGGTGTCATCCCATTTATGGGTGGGAAAGATAAGTTCAGGGGCGGAGAAGGTTCCAAGAAGGTCATCATGACGGGAAAAGATGGGATGAGGAGGGGAAGGGAAACCACATGATGTTGCAAAGCTACCTAAATCATCAGCATGGGAAGAAAGGCTCACATACAGATCATCACGGGGGATGATAGAAGAATAAGTAAATAGATTGTCAAATGATGTTGAGCCCAGGGTGGTCGCTGAAGGGGGGTCGAGCGAAACAATAGGGGAGGATTAAAATGGAATGTTCCCCGAAGTTCTCACAGATGATGATAGGTAGACTATGGTGGTAGCAGGCTTTGTCATCTCAAAATCAAGAAGGGGAATGTCAATGGGAGCAGGTAGATCCTCAAGCTGACCTGAAGCATACTGCGCAAGTATGGTAGAGGCCGATTGATTTTGTTCAACCTCATACTCTCGAACTACCTCTAAAGAGGCATGGTAATGCATCAGGTGGGGAAAGTGGTGGGAATAATGGCCATGGACACCACACAGAGCATAGGGTTTGTTGGTGCGAATAGTCTTTCGGTTCTTGGTTGCAGACGAGGAAGGAACATAGGGTTTAGGGACTGTAGACTCAGGGAACACGACTTTAACCATGGGTTTAATGTGGGGAAATTCAGGACAAGTATGGGTGGCATGACCAACGACATCACACAAAGTGCAAGGCTTTGCAAGTAGAGGAGGGGCAGGGTCAGTCGAGGTGGCCTTGTCTTTGGATGCCCCCTTGCAAGCTTTGCCTTTCTTTCCCAGAGTTGTCACAACAGGAGAAGGGTCCTGTTGAGGTGTTGGTGGCACTGTAGCAATGGAAGAATCTAGGGGAACTGGTTGAACCGGTGTCAAAGCAAGGTAGGGTTTAGGGTGACCAGGTGGGGTAGTGGTTGGAGGGTCAAGGTACCAGATGGGTATACCTAGGGTCAGGTTGGGTAGAAAAAGGGTGGCCATGATGGGAACTGAATAGACTCTGGGAGGGGGAGAAATGAAAGGTATCTGACCAGTCGGGTAATGACCACGAGGGATGGCTCCAAGATGGTGGAGGCCTGGTGGAACCGACCCAAGAGGATAAAGGGGCTCATGGGTACTAGCTGTAGGAGAAGGGCCAGAAGGAGGAGGTCCAGCTGGCTGAGATGAAGGGCGAGGAGCAGGTTGCGGCGGGCAAGGTTGAGGTTGAGGTTGCTGACTAGCCGAAGCGGGCCACTTAAGGGCAACCCAATATGATTGCATCATGAAAAAAATTGATAATCTAGGATCAGAGACAGGGGGAGGAGGAAGACTAGGGAAGGTTCCAAGCGAAGAGGAGTCTTTGTAGATGCCAGGAGAGACACTGCTTAAAGAATCGATGGTTTGCTTATTGGTCATAGAAGAGATGGTCATCTCAGGGGAGGTCTAAGACTTTGGCTCATGATACGTTAACTGGTCAATGGTAACTATCTTTCCATTATGAGGGAAAGACATCTTGCGGTATACTATGGATGGGACAACAGACATGGCATAGGTGTAGCTATGCCCCAAAAGAATGTTATAATTAACAGGGGCATCAATGACTTCAACATCAATGCAAACATTCTTGCCCGTAAGAGTGATAGGAAAATTACGGAATAGGCCAATAGGCTGGGAGGTGTGGCCATCCCACACTTGAAGGGTAATCATGGAAGGGGCCAACTCAGGATATCCGATTTTTTTCCAAACTGAAGCGGACATCACACAATTGGATTCCCCCTCATCAATGATACACTGAGAAACGTTAGCGTTCCAGATTTTGACTAGGATTTGGAAGGCTACGGAAGCAGGAAGAGGAGGATGTTTTGATTGATGGGCATCGAAAACAATCAATTGGTAATCAGTAGGATCTACAATGCCCATGGTGGATAATAGAGCCTTCTTTTGAGAAGGGCACGACTAGAGGAGTTCCAATGTTGAAATGGCAGCAGGAGATTGTGCCAAATGATCTACTATGATATATGAATGAGTAGTTCGACCAGAGGCAGCATTTTGGCGTAATGGTCCCTTAGGAATCTTGGTATGAACCTCAACTTGGGGCTGAGGGATATGCAAGGGACCATTGGATGTCGAAAGAGGCTCTGTAGAACCTGAAGAAGGTGACTCGAGGACAGACAAAGTGGGAGGCTTGGGGTACTGATGGGACTGAGTTTGAAGGTTAAGGTCGATGGTTAGAGGTTAATCAGAGTTAATCATGAGGATCTGATAATCGAAGGAACCAGAAGGGGAAGGTTGAGTGGCCACCTGTCCTTCAAGTGGTTGGGTAGCCACGAATCCTTGCTGGGGGAAAGGATTGGTAAACACAGTCGATTGAGTAGTGGTCACATTGGGGGGAGTAGTAGGGGAGGCATGCTGTCCTCACAATGTGGCTTGAGACTCCCACATCTGTCACATCTGTGGCAAAAGGGGACAATCATGAGTGTAATGACCATAAACACTGCAACATGAACAAGGCTTATTTGTACGAATAGGCCTATTCGGCTTGGGTTGAGTGCCCTATTGTTGGTTAGCAGTGTTATAGTCAATACCTTGAGGATTAGGTCCATGAGTACCAGGGGAAGTTTGGTTTTGATTGCCTTTCCTCTTCCTTTGAGAGGAAGGAGGATTAGTCGCACCCTACTATGAAAATACTTGCCCCGGAGGAGGTGTTAGTTGTTGTTTCTGGGGTTGAGAAGGCAAGGGAGGCGAAGGTGAAAATGCTGGAGGAGATGGAGCACTAGGCTATGGATAAGGATAATGGTTAGGTTGGGAAAAATTGAAGTAAGTAGGAGGTTGGGAAAAAGGATGAGGCATGTCGTATCTTGGATACATGCTACCTAGAGGGAGAAAAGTGCTGGAGGTGTTAGCCCATCCCGGAGGGAGACCATAGCCCATAGGAGGTTGAACGTATGGATGAGAAAGAGCTCCAACGATACCGTCGACAGAATGAGATGCCCCCGAGGCATTAGCACCATCGGGTCTGGGGAGGTCAGGAAGGATGGTATAAAAATAAACATACTGAGCATAGATCAGGTCATATTTCAAGGCTATTTAGAGGGCGACTTCTTTAGTTTGTGGGAAATGTGAATCGACATCTTTGCCGATGGCAGGTAAGAGAGATCTAAGGAACCAGTCCATGTAGACATGATCTTCAAAGGTAGGAGCTTGACATAAGGTCTTTCTTCTCTTCCATTCCTGAACATGGTCGGATAGGCGGGTCGCAGATGATTGACGGACAGAAGTCAAGAGTTCGGTACCAGTGTCGTATCAAAGAGGGAGCTAGAAATAAGATAGAAAGGCTCAGGCAATGGTCGCAAAGGTGGTATGGGAAGAGGAGGTAAGCATGCATTGGAACAACCGAAGACGGATGGAATCGTCGGTAATGGAATGGGATGAACACCACATGTGAAAAGACTAGATATGGTTGGTTGGATCTTCTCCAGAAAGGCCTTTGAACTTGGGAATGTCGGAGGGGAGCTTGGTTGGCATAGTAGGCCAACCAACATCGTGGCCGATAGGGTCATTTATCAACTAATTGAAATCAGGGAGACTGAGGCATGCCATGTAAGGGAGTAAGGGGACAGCCGAGGTAGTTCCTGTGGCGGTTCGGCTAATAGCATTCTCGGCAGTAGGGCCGGAATTACTGCTAGCGTTAGGCCCTGGACCAGACATAGTGAAGGTGACAAGGGGAGAACCAGAAGTAAAAGGAGAACCCAATGAATCAGAAGAGGAGTCAGAGTGCAGACTCAGAGGAGGACTAACTCAGCGCCTGCGGGAAGGAGTAAGTCGATCAACCAGAAACTGAGGTTGAAGGCCAAGAAGTCTCTGGGATATACGCCTTGGGGGTGCAATGATGACAACACAAACACGGCACAGAGGGAAGAAGAATGACAAACAAGGACAGGGAGGTGCAAAATCAAGTGATTACAATGTCGAAACAAGGGTAGAGAGGTGCAGTGTCAATTTATTTTACAATGTTTTAAAGTCTTTGCCGGGCGGTGTTAACCAGGCTCTTCTTTGCTTACGGTGAGTGTGTGGCGTGCATTAGTTTTAATTTTTAAACCCAGAAATTTTGAGAGCAAAAGAAAAAGTGTGCTGCATAACTAAAAATAAACATGTAGAGAACAGTATATTATACTGAAATAACAGAGAATTAAGAGCTAAAAATGCATCAATATAACCCAAGGAGGCGGGTCTCTCAAAAACTAGCTTAACAGAGTGAAAAAATTTAGTCAAAAAATACTGAAAATAAGCCAATAGATCTAAGGTATGGAGGGACGTGGATCTAAAGGATGAATTACTGAAAAGAGGTGCAGACAATAGCAAAGAGACAGAGGCAAGGTTGTTGTGAAAGAGGAGGAAAAAATCTAAAGGTAGTAGGGAAAATGAGGTGACCCTAAAGCCAAACCTAAACAAAACTATATGAGGTGATTTGGATGGAAAAAAAGCTGATCTAAAAGGGATCTAAAGAGGAGGTATCAGATCTATAAAAGAAATGGCTAAAACTCTGAAAATTTACACACCTGCAATAGCTAAAACTCTTCCACAAAAAGTGGAGGGTACTGAAGCTCTAGGGGGCTAGATTCTCACTTAGTTAAGTAAAAAAGAACAATAACAGGTCTAAACAGGTGGAGACGGAGGCTGGACAACCCTGACAGGAGCTTCAGACAAACCCAGAAAACTTTCAGAAAATTTGCTGAAAAAAGTGCAGGTCGCAGGTTCTGACTTATTTTATCTCCAAGTCGTAGTTTTGAGGCTGAAAGGTGCATCCTGCAGTTCGGGTCGCAGGTTTTGGGCTGAAAAGTGTGACCTGCACTTCCAGGTCTCTTGGCGATAGAATTCGAAAAAATTTGTCGTCTCATTTGTGGTTGATGACTGTTACCTATGCAATAGGGCCAGAAACACACGGAAGTTAGAAAATTTAATGTTTTAGGGTTTTATGGGTTAAAAACAACATAAAAATAGGAAAAAAAGGAAGCTGAAGAGAAACCCTAGGGTTTGAAGCAGCTGGATATGTAGGAATATGAAAAACGACAACAATCATAATTGAAAACCCATATGGAGTCGCCAGTTGTTAGGATGAATCCTTAGTGTAAGTGTACGAAAAAGACCATTTTATTTGTGCATAAAAAACAACCCTAACAGCAAAATATGGCTACTAATATCTTCAGATCTGCAGTTAGTTGATCAAGACAAATGCTGCAAAAATCCAGATGTACGCATAAAAAGACATTGAGCAATAAAAATAAGGTTTTTCTCCATGCATCCAATAGACAAGATAAGAACAGTATTTTTTGAAGAATTTTATATTAATGGCACCTGGGAGGAAAACAAGAAAGGTGTTTCCAATTCTCCTCAATGGGATGGGTTCCTGGAAGTCCTCAGGACTTCAGATCTAGAATTTCTCTCTCTTGTTGGTGTAGAAAACCCAGACAAACATAGAACTCAAAGGGAGCTCACAAAGAAAATAATGGAAAATATGAAAATGATAATGGCTCAAATTCAGACCAAGAGTATAGATCCAGAGTGATCTAAGAGGCAACAGAATGTGATGAATGGTAGGAAAATTTTTTTTATTTATAACAAAATATTAGGTCATTCTAGATCTTGGTGTATGATTAAAATAATATTAACCAAATCTAGATCCACCTTTTATGGAATATTTTATTATATTTGTTGGAGGGGAAAGGAATTTGACTTGGGTCAAAGCCCTTTATTTGTAAATAATAAATAAATAAATGATTTATTTATCATTTTAAGGAAGTGGTTGAATGATAATTAAATAAATAATGATTTATTCAATTATTTATAAATGATTTAGTCAAATTTAACACGGAATATTATTTAAATAAGGTTTAAATAATTATTCCTAGAAAATAATAAGTTAAATAGGGATTTATCTAATTAATTTCCTTCTTTTGGCTTAAATATGACCAGAAACAATAATTAAATTACTGTTTAATTAATTATTCCATGAGGAAAATCAAACAAATATAGATTTTTTTAATATTTCCCCTTGGGGTTTCCTGTTTAGACCATAAACAACCTAATAAATGTGGTTTATTAAGTTATCTCACATAGTGAAAGCAATTTTACTTAGGGTAAAATTGGTCTTACATGGTGTACTTGGGTCCGTCTAATGATAATAGGTTAGATGACCAAAAATTGGTGTAACACATTGGCTTCACCATAAATATGAAGTGTTGCAATCTGAACAACCCCTTTTTCAGCCATAGGATGTAGCATGAAAATGTATCTAACCCTTTCCTCCAAGTCTTAACAGTGCTTGAGGAAGAACCATCAAATGCAGGCAAATAAAATCTATTGTGCCTCTTTCTTTTATTTCTGCTATAGGATATTCTTTCTTCTTTGAGTTCAAAGAATTCTTGGAGATGTAGACTCTATTTGAATGCTCTAGAATATTCTTTGTACTCTTCGAGATACAAACTGAGAGTCTCATGATTCTCAGGTTTTCTTCTTTCTTCATTTCTACACCATGCACCTTCTTCAAAGAAAGTGGGTATAGTAGATCTATGAGGAGATCAATTATTCTTCGGTTTTCTTTTTTGCTGATAGGAAGTGCTTGGACCTTCCTCATCAAATATTCTTCTTGGATCCTCCTTTTTCCTCTATCTCTTCATTTGATTAACCTCTTTGTAGAGATATTTCAAGGATCTAAAGATAGGAGTGGAAAGACTATGATCCTCCTTCATGATAGATCTCATCTATCTGCTTCTTCTTTTGATGCAAAAGATGAAGTGTCCACAAGCTGAGCCAAAGATCATGCTCTGATACCACTATAATATCCCAAAAAGGGCAAATGCAGTAATACTAAAACACAATATAAGAACCGCTGCAAATAAAACAAAAAATCTAAATACACATCAGAATGCACTAAAATGGCTGAGCCATTTTATTATATAGGAGGTGAAAAATAAAGTACAACAGTGATCAGAATATCAAACACTCAAGCCAAAGGGATGGCCTAGAATGACCCTGCAATGATCCCATAAGAGGGAATATGTAACTGCTGAATTGTTGGAAGCTAAACTGCGTTGTCCCTGCTGCAACTGTTGAGACTACAACTACCTGAAAGATAGAAAGTTAGATATAGGCAGAATGGGAGCTTCGATGATGTTGAAAACAGAGATCCGAGCTCTATGATGAATAAACAAGCTAACCCAGAAAGAGTTTCTCAAATATATCAATATAAGAAAACCACCCTCTTAGGGCTTCATATATATACTGCTAGGTATGCATATCTGAAGCTATATTTGATGATATGATGGCTGCAATGATGCACAATCATATCTATGCTAGAAGGGTTGATCTCTTCTTTAGACCCTTAGGCTAAAATCTCAAGATCTAGCTCCTACAACATCCTCCACTGAAAATAGCTAATGTATGAACAACAACTTTAGAAAACTACATTGTAAGAGAGGGAGGCTCAATAGCCTGCTACTAGATATGTCAAATCAACTCCTGAATGATGGAAACAATATATCCAATGTGAGGAGATGACCCCTCACAAGATTTCCAGCTGAAATATTGGAAGCTTCCTTCCTCCAATAGATCTACAAGACTGGACTACGCAATCCTTGAAGGGACTGCTGCTGCATGGAGGTAAAACCCAATGGCTTGAATTCTAGATATAGCTCTGCTACTCCTAGAATATTGAATGTGAAGAAAAAATTTGTAATATGAATCCTCCACTGGTTTCCTAGCTGAATGCTAGAAACAACGTCCTGAAGATGGCACCAATGCCTTAAAGGAATTTAGTACAACCCTTTTTCAAGAGCTACTCAATGAAAAAGGAGGGATTCCCGGTTGGGAACACCTTATGCTAAACAATACTGAAATCTTAGCTAGAAATCTTAAGAATGCATAGAAATGTCCTAAGACAAATATAGATCTAAACAGATCAATAAATGAATAATATGAATCATGCCTTCTATTATGCCTTCACCTTCATGATATAGATATGAGCCTTCCATAGCCTAGGCCCACTCCAAAACTGCATTGTACATGTGGACATAAGTCTCCATGGTTGACTGCTCTATTTCTCCACATCCTCCAATATGTTCACATGGGGTGATCACCCTCTCCATCATGTGTGCATCAAATGCATCACTTCCTCCACTATCTTATCATAAGTGCTTTATGATATTCTTTGAATGCACTATGATCTCAGTTTACCTTATCAAATATCCTCATGATTTTGCATTTAATATCCATTATCTTATTTGATTGTTTCATCCTCCATAATCTATCTCATAAATGACACATAATCTCCATTAATGGAGCTACTCCACTACTCCATGATTTTAGATCTAGATCTAAAATATCCACATACACACATAAAAAGTGTATTTTATTCATCTTTGAGGATTATGGGTCCCTCCACCCTTTTACTTGCTTAATTAATTAAGTTAATTAAGAACTCTAATATTCCAAATATCATGTGAAAAATTGGGAACATTACAACATTAGCTTAAACATTGATGATAAAATTTTACATAATGCTATGTTGGATTTAGGGGAATCTCATAACTTAATGCCTAAAGCAGTCATGGAAAAATTGAACTTAGACATCACCAAACCCTACAAGGACCTATTCTCATTTGATTCTAGTCAAGTCAAATGCCTTGGCCTGATAAAAGACCTGTGTAACTCTAGTCCAATGGCCAACAAAGAGTATTTTTATGGACATAGTAGTTGCTAATATCTATCCTAAATATGGTGTGTTATTATCTCGCTCATGGGGAGAAAAATTACAGGGATCATTGCAATTAGACATGTCATATGCTACCATTTTTGTGTTTGGTCAACAAATGAAGCTTTATAGAGGAAGCTTTGGATGCTCTATATTCGGTAACTTTAGTTGTAGCTTTAGTGTAGCTATGTCTACATTCTTCTTCTTTTTTAATTCTTCTACTATTTCAATTTATTTTGGATTATAAACAACTTCCATTAGCAAATATTCAAGTGACTTTATCCTGTTATCCTTTTCTTGTGATGAAGCTTTCACTATATTTAGTTGTGTCTTTATATTTTCTAGATAATTCTGTAACTTCTGGACACTTAATGATTTGTGTGTCATGGTTGAATAGATAATTTCTCCTAATTGTTTGTGAAATTGAATCTGGTCTCTTGGATGCACATATTTGGCAAAAAATTCAAAGGTTGTATTTTTATAATCTTCTGATGTTTTTTGGGCCTTCACTTTTGGCGGTAGAAATGTCATTTGCATTCTGCTTGTTTTGTAGTCAAAAGCTGAAAGAAATCTATTCTGATCATTGGGAGTTTTCTTCCAATATTGTGCATATTTTACAGCTTTAATGCTTCGTTTATGATTTTAATTTCTTTGTATTTCTCCACGATATCTTTTTATCCACTGATTTTCTAGATGATGAAACTTCTGCACTATTTTGTTTCTGAATGATTTGTGCACTAGAAGTTGATGGCATATGTGTTTCTTCAAAAATTGTTGGAGGTCAATTTCAAGCTTTGACTCATGACTGAAAGGGGTCAATTTGAACTTGACTCTTAATTTACTTATGACACCCATGGGGTCATATTACCATTTGAAACTACTACTGAACTTAAAATATTGTAAACATTTGTTTGCTTTTTGTCCAACATTCCTACTATTACATATAAAAGGCCCTAGCTAGTTTTTAATCTTGAATTGAGTCTTCTTTTTAGGTGAAAGGAAATTTATTTAATCTAAATTCAAGATTTGTCTGATGTATTCTAAAGCAAATATCCTCATTGGGAGGTATTTTGGAAGCTTGTATGGAATTAGCTCGCTTCGATACACTTTGATTTCAGTATGATTCTAGTATAAATAATAGTCTCCTATGTTTCTCTGATCTGATAGCTGTAAAACCTTTTGGATTTCTTCGCTGATTCTAGTTTTAATGGTACTTCTAAGTAGATTGAATATTGGATATACAAAAGAATCAATTAAGTCCTTGAAACTAAATTCAGTGGAATCCTTTATGATCAAGGATTTCCAAAATACCATGGATTGGGAATTACCCTCTGTGTCTAGTTTTTGTAGGTTAACTAAAAACCTTTCTGATTGAAAATATATAAACATATGAAACAAAATTGAGGAGTATTTGAATAGTCCTTCTAGCAATTTGACCAACTGATCATGGATTGCATCTTCCAAGTATTGGGAAAAATTGAAGGTTGTAGCTGGAGGCTGACCTGGGAAAAGGATGGATAGGAAACCAAGAATAGATGCATCTACATGATCATCAGTGAAGTATCTTAAAATACCTCACATCATGGTAACAATTTGTCTGGTTCTTTCTAAAAACATAAGAGTTGAGTATGGAGGATTGTTTTTAGGGGTTTCTACTAATGGAGGGAGGAAAGTTTGAAAGATTTGGAATCTTTTAGGAAATTACAGCTTTAATTAGAGTTCAATAAGGGTTTCAATAGAGAAAGGAATTCCCTCTAGTTATGGTTGAATCTGTAGCATCTGATTGAAGAATTAAGAAGTGATTGTAAAAAGGATTTCTTGGTTTGGAGTAACTATAGCTCTTTCATTGGGCAAATAGATTATTTGGCAAAGTATGATGAGTTCTGGGAATTGATAGGTCTGTGGGAATATGTATTTGGGTAGGTTTGAATCCCACAAATGAATATCATGTTCTTGATCAAATAATTTATCATGGCTCCAGCAATGGAGCTCCAAAAGGTTGCAATCAGTCATAGTATCATTGTTTTTGAAGTCTTTATCAGCCAAAGGGGCATGGTCGACATCTAACATTGGTGGTTGAAGAGTGTTTATAGTTATAACGCTCTTGGAATCCATTAATTTGTTTAATTATTGAGTTAATAAGAAATTATATGGATTCAAGTACTTAGGATTACCTGGAATATCAAAAAAAATTATTGCAGAAGGGTACAGGTGGAAACAAGGGATTTAATTCTAGTTGGTGAAGAATTTTGCTATTTTTCGGAAACAAAAAGGGATAAGAGAATAATGGTAAAGTGACGAGGTTTTATGCTTTTTAACTTTGGCAATTTATCTCTTGGCGCACGTGATGTTTTATTCAAACAGTGGTGGTTTCATTGCAAGGCACAGAAGTGGTTTATCGCACAATAAAATATGTTTTGGTGGTTTTGGATTTGGGGGGTGCGATATAACGTCAAAGTGCCACATGGCAGGGGAGCGGGGGTGAGAAACCACCCATTTCGCACCCCCCCCCCTTCTGTTTTAAATTTCGAAGAACGTGGAGTGCAAAATTGTTTAGGGGTCATTGGATATGATCTAAAGAGATCGAGTAGTAAATGGATATGGAGGTGTTCAAAGAGTTGGGGTCGGGTATTATATATATTCAGGGATTTAGTAAAATGAAATGGGTTTATAGAATATACTAAGTAGGGGGGGGGTTTCATATGATATAAGGTTGGGAAATATATTAAGCTGGGACCCGCTTAAAATTTTATTGCATGCTTTTAAACTTTGGATGAGTGGGTTGATTTTATTTTTATGAAAAAGGCTAAGTTAGTTAAGGGGAAGGGGTTTTAGTAATAGAAATTCGTTTTTCAAAGGGGAAAAATGGTTTTTTTAGGAGGGGAAATAGGTTGCGATAAGGGGGAATGGTTTCCAAAGGGGCAAAGGGTTTTTAGGATAAGGGGAAATGTTAGAAAGACATTAGCAATAAGAGATAAACCAAATGATGTTTTCCATAAATTTTGAAATTATCCTACCTACCCTTTATTTATCTTATATTTCCTTTATTGGGTGCATTTGAGCTTTGTCACCCTTTTATTTTCTTTTGATAAGAAAAATAACTTATTTCTAACCTTATATCTTCCAATGGCTTAGATTAAAATTATGAGGTCATTTTTATTCTATACCTAACTATGATCTTCCAAGATTAAATGGTTTGGTCATATCTTTACTCACTAACTATCATGACATGGTATTTAAAGGCATGAAAAATCAAGTTTAAACTATATGATCATCATGAATTGTGGCATTTTGGACAAGCTGCACACAATTTTATTTTCAAAATTAAAGTAAACTAAGAGTAGTGGAATTTGAATGTGAAACACTTTGAGAATTTATTTTTGTTTCTTTTTGTGGGGTTCATATTTTATATCCTTTTTTTATATTATTTACTTTTGGTCCTTCGATTATTATTTTTGGACATATCCTCTTTTCATTTTTTAATATGGAAAAATTTTGCAGAAAGAAAAGTTTTGTAAAATATTACAAGCTTAACATAGTCAATTCAAAATTATGATCCCTACTATTATAGGACCCAAACAGTGCCTCCACTTGGGGATGGAATCTCTTGGTGAGATGTCAAGAACCTTCTGATTATCGTCCCTGGATCTTTGACTTTGTTTTTCTTGGAACTGCTTTATGTGATCTCCTTTATTTCAAACACATGATGTTATATCTTGTAAAGCTTAAGATTTCCTTTTCAAGATTAAACTTTAGAAGATAATAATCCAATACAATATAAACTTTGCTATGATATTTACAATGAGAAAAATAGAATGAAGGAATTACTTGTTAATATGGTGAAAAATAGTGCTTCAACATTCTACCATCGACTGGTCTACTTGGTAGATCTGTTCCATCTAACTCTTTTAAGAAAAATACATTCTTGCCTCTGTAACCATAAATAATGTATGGGCCCTTCCAGAGAAAGTCAAATTTTCCATGTTTTCCTTTGTCTTATTTTCTGGAATCCCTTTTGAGTACTTGATCACCTATGAAAAAATCATATTCTTTAGTTTTCCTATCAAATATATTCTTGATTTTGTCTTGAATTACTTAGGACTTGATATAAACTTCTTCCATGGTTTGCTGCAAATAAATTGTTTGATTTGTCCTCCTTTGGATGTCATTTGGTTCTACTTTCATCTCTTGAATCATTTTCATCACTGGAATTTCTATTGAAGATGGAAAAACAAAATCCATCCCATATTCCAATCGAAGGGGAGAGGTACCAATAGATTTGTTTGTAGTTAGTATGTCTGCCCATAAGGAATTGACTAACCTTTTATTCCAGATTTTATTGTTATGCTCTAATATATTTTTGATGATGTTGACTGGGATTTTGTTTGGGGATTCTTCTACTCCATTACCTTGAGCATAATAGGCAGTGGAATGACTTAGGGTGATGTGGTATATGTTACAAAAATATACCATTTTCTTGCATTTTAAGGAAGTAGCATTATCAGTAATGAGATTTTGTGGGCATCCAAATCTAGAAAGGATGTTTTTCTCAAGAAATGAAATAATGATGGAGTCTTTGGCTTGTCTAGAAGGGATGGATTCTATCCACCTGGTAAAATAGTCAGTGGCTGTCAATATCCATTTATGTCGAGCAAAGGAGGGTGGGTGAATTTCACGAATGAAATCTAAACCGCATTGTTAAAATGACATTTCTACTGAGATGGTTTTGAGGGGTAATGGTAAGATTTTCTTCCTCCCTTAAAATATTTGAAATTTGCGACTATTGGTCACATACTTTTAGACATCTGCAAAAAGGGTGGGCCAGTAAAAACCTACCCTCAAAATTTTATCACAAGTTGTTTTCCTGTATAGGTGTCCTTCACAATCTCCCGCATGAAATTCCTTCATGACTTTGTTAGCTTCTTCTTTTAATAAATATTTTAATTGGATGCCACCATGATCTTTCCAAAATAAACCATTATCTAAGATACAATATTTCATTTCTTTCATTTTTAAGAATCTAGCTTTGGTTCTAGATAAACTAGGACGAGATTGTATGTTGAGTAAAACAAATGTAAGGTTTGCATACCAGGGTGAATCTGTAGAAGCTTCACTAATTTTTGGAGTCACCATCTCTTCTTGATCATCTATGGTAGCAATGAAATTTATATCTAAGGCTCAACAGTTTGATTCAGCCATGAGTTTTGCTAAAAATTGGCCTTTAATTAATTTTTTAGGCTTCATCTCAATGTCATATTATAGTATTGTGGCAATCCATTTGCCTCTCTTTCCATCCGGCCCATTTTGAGTTAGAATGTCCTATACAACTGAGTTTGGAACATATGCTATTATGTGAAAGTATATAATGTATACTCTGAAATATTTTATGGCTTTCACTAAGGCAAGAGTTTTTTTTTCCATGATATTATAGTTTAGTTTTGCATCTCTCAATTTTTTTACTGAAAAATGCAATGCATTGTTCATAACCCTCTTCATTCTTTTGCAATAATACTATTGCAATGGTGTGTTCTGAAGCAAATGAAAAAATTATGAAATCTCTTTTAAAATTAGGACTTATAAGGACAGGTGTTTTAGTAAGTGCTTCTTTGATTGCTTCAAAAGACTACTTAGCCTCTACTGTCCACTTAAGTATTGAATCCTTTTTTAACATGCTATTTAAATATCTAGTTAGTTCTGCTGAGTTAGAGATGAATCTTCTAAGAAAATTTATTTTACCCAAAAATGATTATAATTCTTTGATGTTCCTAGGATGACTGATATTTAGGATTGTTTTTGTTCTAGATGGATCAATTCTAATGCCCTCTTTTGAAATGATATGTCCAAGGATTTTTCCTTCTTCTAATCCAAAAAGTTACTGTTTAGGATTTAGGGATATACCAAATTTTCTGCATTTTATGAATACTCTTCTCAAATGATCTAGATGTTCATTATCTGATTTGGAAAACACTATGATATTTTCTAGATAAATGAATAAAAATTCACGGATTAACTTTCCAAAAAATATGTCCACAACTCTTTGTAATGTAGCTCCAACATTCATCAATCGAAAGGGAATTTATAAGTACATGAAAGTTCCCCACGGAGTGGTAAATGCAGTCTTAGCTTGATCTTAATATTGAACTAGGATATGGTTGTATCCAGAAAATCCATCAAGTAATGAAATTCTGGATGACCCTACTACCCTTTGTAGAATGTGATCGATTTTAGGGAGAGGATAGTTATCCTTTAGTGATACTTTGTTTAAGTTTCTGCATCAATACAGAGTCTCATTTCTCATGTTTTATTTTCAGTGTGGAATAAATTAGAGACCCAATCAAAATATCTAATGGGTGCTATGGTTTGAGCATCATACATTATTTTGACTTCTTTTTCTATTAATAACATAATAACATGGTTAATTCTCCTAATATTTTGTTTAAAGCGCTTCTGATTTTATTTAACTAGTATTTTATGCTAGATAATGTTGTTATCATAAGACTTGAGGTCTTCATAACTCCAGGAAAATATGTCATGGAATTATTTAAACAAGATAATGTACTTCAACTTTTTAGTTGGAGGTAATTTCTTATATATTTTGATAAGTTTGGGATTTTCTTCAGTTCCCATGTTTCATTCCTCTATATATGACCTTAGAGGCTCCATTTCAGGTTTTCATGAATTCATGAAATTGTAAATTTGTGAGTCTTGTGAAAATATTTTCCAATACGTCAAATTACCAGGTATGGTTGACCTATGTCTTACCTCAGCAGTGTACTAATGATTCAACTGAAAGGGTAATCTGCATGTGATGGAAAAAGTGGCCAAACTATGTTCTTGCATATTCTGCTTTCTTGGAATGACAACAAAGTAAGTTTCAAGAAAACAATTTATCAAGTCTAGAATGTGTGGAGCGATAAAAAGGTGTCTTTTTAACTCCTAATTACCTTCACATTAATTATCAACCCAGGGACGACTTTTTATTTCAAGAGTGTACTCAGTCTGAGGCGGCTATTTACTCAAGAGTAATGTTTGTGAAGATGTAGTATAGAAATACAAATGCAGAAATAATAAATGCTTGAAAAGAAATCTGCTTGAAAAGAAATCTAATTACAAATGACAGAAATGTAAAGACTACACTACAGCAACCTTGCTAGACATGATTAGGGATGTAGTAGTAATAACTCTTTCCCCTAGAAATCGATGTGAGATGACCAAATCTGGGGACCTGGAATGATTAGCTCTGCCCTCTACAGTTTAGAGATCTCAAAGCAAGTGAAAACAACTGAAAGGAAATGAAATCTAAAACGCAAACTGGAAAGGAACAACAATCTAAAAGCAATGAACAGGAATTGAATAGCAGCGTAAAATAAACAGTGAATTCAAGTCATAACCAAGCAAACTAGATTTCTACTCTTTAATCCTGTCGACAGCCACGCAACAATCAACTATCGTAATTCATAAACAAAAGGAATAACAGCTGGAATTAGATACAGAAAAACAACATTTTATAACAATTGAATCATGAATCATGCTTCTTGTAAAGAATGGAATAACAATGACTCTGTATTTGATCCAATTAGCAATAACTCAATTCTTTAATTGTAATAAACAAACTTCACACAACAGAAATAAACTAATAGAAATACAAACAGCAGATCGCTCCACCAGGGCCGGGCCCTCAACCACCGGTGAAGCGTTGCTGTGCTTTACTCCAGCGCTTGAGAAATGGAACAACGGTGAACTCCTTTATTAATCAGGCATTAATAATGTTTACAAACAACTCACACTCTCTTAACAAGAGCCGATGCACAATTCTGCAAATTACAATAAGAAAAGTCTCTCCATCCCCCCATACACAATACATGCCTCTCCTTTTATAATCAGAAGGTGGAGAAATTAAATAGCAAATAGGATCTCTAATAATAATATTGAATTTCTTCCAACCAATTGATCAACAATAAAATAGATTTACATCCATCTTTCAACAACAGCAAGTCGAATTTGGCTTTGTAGCTGAGATTTGGAGGACGGCCGCAACCACAGATCTGAGAAAATCGTGCTCAAAGAACCCTGCGTTTCTCTCAATACAAGCCGAATTTGGGCAAACCGTTCTGTATTAAAGTTAATTGGGTCCGTTCTGAACAAAACCCATGTTCCGGATTTTCCAGATTCGTCTTCATTTGCTCAGAATCTCAACTGCAAAACTGTCACTCCTTATTCCAGCGCATTTCTGAGTTGGCACTTTTAATGATCAAATCTTCAATCTGGAAATTATCTTGGAGGCTAAAAATGGTGAATAATGTTATAACCAACTTATTAAAACCATCATTGATAAAATAATTCATAATCATCAATTTATTAGAAATAAAGGACGATAAATAATATTCATCCATAAGAGCATAAATCATTTATAAAATGGATTTAAATAATAAATTATAATAAATGACGTGATGAAGAATGGTAGAAATGGGTGGAATAAGCATTCACAAGTGATAATAATAATGGCATATTAACGACCCAACATACCCCCACACTCAATATGTTGCATGTCCTCATGCAACGAAAACTGAATATATTGCATGTCCTCATGCAACCCAAAGACAAAAACCCATGTGTTAACCAAGCAATAAAAAAAAATATGTTCATCTCGGCTCATGAAATGGATAGAACAAATGAATTCTTCCTTAATTAATGAATATTCACTTTTAGTAATCTTGATGAAGGCATAACAATTTTTATATTGACATTCAACTATATGTATATATGAAGTTGCAACAAAATATGATATAAGTAACAGCAAACTTCATTAACCATTTTTCTCAAAAATTACAAACCAGCTTTTGTTGAAATTTGGCAAGTAAATTTATAATATATGAATGCCTTTATGATCCAAAAATCAGACTGTTTTGATGCACGGATCATGAGATATAAACAAAATGGTTGTAGGTGAGAGTGCATGATTTCCGAAATTTTATGAACCAATTTATCTTGAAATTATCTGGGTTTGTATTAATGATACGTCTGTGTTTTCCAGAAATCACAAGAATTGAGTTCATGGTTTTTAAAAAATATTATGGAAATCAATTTCTGCATTGTGTAAAAATGAAATTGTATGCCTTAAATGAGAAAGAAAATTGAAAACATCCATCATGCGTAGCAATTCCTCCCCCTCTCTGAAAAATTAGCATGCCCTCATGCGATGCTAAAAAAAAATTGAGGTGGTTGCTACCAGCTGTTGAATTCTATGCTTGGTGTAAAACAACATGGAATAAGGGAGGTGGTGAGAGTGAATAAGAATAGCAATGGATGATAAAAAAGATGAATAACATGGTCATAAGAAAGAAATGAATGAAAGAAACACTCCCCCATACTCGAAAATGATATGCCACTGAAAAAAGGGGAAGTGGTAAAGATGTGGAATGGAGGATGATAAATAATGCTCAAAATGGATTTCAGTAAATTCTCCTAAATTCGTAATAAATCAAAAAATTATGCGATTTTACCTCAAGTTTTACCTCCAAAAATGTGGAATGACATATATGTACTGGCCGGTGTTGAAGCTGATGTAGGCAGAGTTGGTGCTGAAAGTGATGCAAAAGGTAGAATCCAGGCAAGCACATCATGTCGGAAGAATTGTGCACGTTCGCGAGTTTCTCGAGCCTCTTCTGTTAGTTGCAACACTGTAGTCAAGCTGTGAATAGAATTCTGCCCATACTTGTTGTTTTCCTGTAAACAAAGCACTATTTGGCATACAATGTTCTTGAATCCATAGTGTAAGCAATAGATAAGATGCATGCAAAAATTTTAATCAGAAAAACTTATGTATACATGCAATACTAATATTTTGGCAAATCAACAAGTGATGGCAGAGTGCAGTAATCATATCGCATGCAATCCCATAATGCATACATTCCCCCTTCCAATTGGAAAAGGAATTCCATGACCATAAAGCCTATGAAAGGTGTTATGCTGACGGCAAGGCACGGGAATGAATAGTGAATAAGGCAGTACACATATCAATGATAGGACAACGAGAGTTATGATTATAATGAGAGCAGAGTGTGTAAAGATAGTTATGAATAAGATATAAGACGCTTTGAATTGATGATAGGTGATGAAAAAAGAGAAAAAGAACAACAATATGCCAAAAAGATGCTTTACTGATAGTATGCTAGCTGAAAATGATGCGATTGATCATAAAACAATTTCTCATGCATAAATGTTCAAAACAGGGAAAAAGTTAAGGAAATAACTTCTCTGATAAAAATAAAAAAATAAGAAAAGGGTATTATAATAATAATTGACAATAAGATATAACTTCAATACCATAAGCAGAGCCACTGCTGCCAGCAGGCGTCCATAGCCTCGGCAGGGTTGCTTTTTAACCCATATGAGCCAGAATCCTCAATTTATAACTAGAGAGTTACATTGTTGTTCTACAGAAGAGATCAATGTGCTGGCGTGGTAACCAGATAACCACACTGCCATTCACTGGGATGTAGCAAAAGTGATCAGGCAGGCTCGTGATGAGACCTCCTGTTCCAAGGATAATTGGGCTATTCAATGGATCATAACCCTGGTGTGGTGGCCATAATGGGAATGTCACTTTGTTACAGCCTTATGAACATGGTAGGCTGGCTCGTAATGAGACCCCCTATCCTCCATCTGCGAACAAAATTTTGTTATTATTACACATTTTATGATAAAAAGAGGGAGGCTCAGCACTCCTTAAGAGCAGGGATGGTGGAAGAAGTGGAACATGTCAATAGAAAAAAATATACCCATAATCTCATTTATTACAGACAGAGAAGATTATAACCAGGAAGGGTGGAACCAGCATGGTATTAAGATGATCAATCAATATCATGTTCAATAGAAAACAATGCAGTAAAGTAGTATATAAATAATTGTGTCCCTTTTGAAAATAATCTATCATCAAGGAGCTGTCCTGTTAAAGATCATAACGTGAATGATATTAGCTCGCTTCAATAGAATCCATAATTCTTGTCCTCATAAAAGTAGTGTACTTCATGCCATGAAGGGGAATCAGTAAAATGTGGTTGAGATGAACCAAAAATAATTCCACAAGAGGAAGGAAGGGTTGCTCTCGAAAATACTCCCAAAGTGTTGCTCTTTTGAAGGAACAGCAAAAACACTCAAAAAGAGTGTTGTTCCTTGTAGGGAACAACAAAGGAAATGCACACCAAAAAGAAAAAATACACACAAAAAAAGTGTGAAAATGCAAATGTCGTTCCTTTGGAAAAAGGAACAACAAAAACTAAAAGTGCCGTTCTTTTAGAAAAGGAACAGCAAAAACGCAAGTGCCGTTCCTTTGGAAAAGGAACAGCAAAATGGACAGTCATACAATGCAAACATGCAAAAAAACAAATTAGCTGTTCACGGTATTGATGCTGAGGATGAGTTACACTTTGAATGAAGCAATACCTGAAACAAAAAATATAAGAGAAATTAGAAAAAAAAACAACAAAAACGGTATGTAAATAAATAAATTAAGTTACAACAGCTATGATGTTATGTCAAAAAAAATGATCTCTTTGAAAAATGTTTTGGCAGTAGTGATAAGACATGAATCTTCAAATTGAAATCAATTCTTCATTTCTTCTATTACGAATCCGTTGGGTAATGAGTTAGATGAAATTCCTTTGTTTCATAAAATTTCTTTCAAAAATCACTCGTCCATAAATTGACCTTCTTTATTTTCCCAAGACCTGCAAAAAAACGAGTGTCTACCTGCAAGAAAACATTAAATCATGGAGAAAGAGAGGTGCGCGGGCTCCCCTAATCCAAGAATTATGCAAAAAACTAACAAGTAGTTACTCTGTAGAACAAATCCACGGAGAAAATAACAAAGTAAAATTTATTTGTTACCTGCGGGAGAGCAGTGGCCAATCATGCTAACCTGCAGTGTTTTAGTCACAACTTCTTTGTTTTTCGTCCAAATTGAGTGATTCCAAAGCCAAACGAGAGCTAATTCAAAGTTTAATCTCCAATAGCAACAGGTTTTAAAAATTCAATGATATGATATGTCAATTTTACTTAGAACAACCTGCATAACAAAGTCATTTTCGCTTACCCCACTTAGAACAACAGTGAATGTTTTAAGCATAGATTCTTCGTTTGATGTCGGATTCGAATGATTAAAATTGGAAATGAAATTAGATTCATTTATTTATCTCCAATAGAAACAAGTTTTGAAGAAAAGAAGAATTGATAGGTGAAATACTGTAAGGAACATCCGGAAAAACAGAGTTTTAAGGGTGCTGATTTACGATAGACAGTCAGTATTTTGATCATAACTTCCCCATACGATATCAAAAATGAGTGATTCCAATTGCATTGGAAACTAGATTCATAGGGGAATCTACCATAGAAACAGGTTTTAAAAATATGGTCATTTAGGCCTCCAAAAACTGACTGTCCCAACTCTGTTCCTGAACTGCCCGCTAGACATCCGGTCAATGTTTTGGTTCTAACTTTTTCGTTTCAAATCCAAATTGACTGATTCAAATTGGGTTAGAAAGTATACATCAAGGGATATCTAGGGTAGAAACAGGTTTTAAAAATATGGTCATTTAGGCCTCCAAAAACTGACTGTCCCAACTCTGTTCCTGAGCTGCCCGCTAGACATCCGGTCAATGTTTTGGTTCTAACTTTTTCGTTTCAAATCCAAATTGACTGATTCAAATTGGGTTAGAAAGTAGACATCAAGGACTATCTAGGGTAGAAACAGGTTTTAAAAATATTCATTTTTGGTCCCTCAAAACATGACTGTCCCGACTGTTTTTCCAGAAAGTTCATCAAGCCCGCAAGCCAAAAAAATGATATTCAAGCATATTTTCAAATTGGTGATAAAAAATGAATATAAGTGTTTATATAATTGTTATTTGCAATATAATTCATCTACATACACAAATGAATTGAAATATTTATCATCGATGTTGATTTCGATAGCGTGTTGCAACAAAAAAACAACTATTGTTAAAAAAAAACAAAATGCATTTATTTATGTCCTTATTTTATTTTATTTTATTTTCTCCACTATCCTACTCTTCTTTGAGAATCGAATATGTTTATGTATAAGAGTATTTCCAGTGGAACCATTTTCGAAATAAGGCTTCACGTATACACATACCCAAATTTGAAAAATGCATATTAATGAAAATCAGGGTATGAGAAGCCAACTTCCCTTGAAAAAATGGTATCAAAAATTGTTGAAGCATAGAGTGATGTTGCAAACAAATGATGGAGTGAAACCAATATTCAATATATCCTTTACATTCTTGATTTCTCATAGCCATCATATCATGAAGTTCTTGAGCTTTTAAAATAGCTTGTTGATGCATAGTAAAAGAAACCTCATTTTCTTCCATAGCTTCTACAATTTTTGCACTTGAAACAGTCTGAATCTCATTGTAAGTTTTCTCTAATAACACATGTGAGATAGAATGGGTGGGAAGGGTGGGTAAATTGGCAGTTCAACATTGTAAGTATGTTGTACTGGTTTATTATGGTGAGGGTGTGGAATTAGTTGAGCAGGAAATTGTGTATGGAATGGAGCATTGTGATGATGTGTTTGGTTGGGTTGAGTGGATAAATTTGATATGCAAGCAGGATGTTGTGAAAGAGTTGGTGGAGAATATGGAGAATGTGCTTGTGCTACAAGATGAGGGAGAGTAGTCATGCAATCATAAGGTGAACCATGCCAAACTTGTAGATAAGATTGGTGGTTATATTGAAATTGACATGGCTGCCCTAGAACATGAGTATTCCATAATGGATTATGCAAGTAAGAGAATGAAGAAGAAGTGTTTTGAACCATACCTGTTGACCTTGTTGTAGCTTCCTTATCTCTTTGATATGCTACTTCCATCCTAGATAAGGAAGAGTGAGTATCTATGGGCTGCTCCTTTCGGTCATGAGGGGAAAACACTTCATCAAATTCTTCATTTTTATGAACCTGCAAAACGTCCAATTTTGAGCTTAGAGAGCTAATAAAATCAACTTTAAAATTTTCAAATAAATCATTGATTTCAGCTCTTATGTCTCCTATTCTTGTAGCAGATTTGGAAAAGAAAGAACAAACATCTCTAGAATTCTTACCAGCCTTGGAGATTCCTCTTGAATACCTTATGCACAACTCATAAACATCATCATATGATAACTGAAAAACATCACCTTTTTCTATCAGATTTAAGAGTTCTAAAAATTCATCTTTGATTCCTTTAAGAAGGAGTGTTTTTAAGATCTCTTTTTCCAAATGCTTATGCTTTGATTTTTGAAGGTTATAATGAAATCGATTTACATAGTCCTCCAAACTTTCATCTTCCCCTTGTATCATACTGAAAATATCTTCATTGGATTTGCAATAGTCTTGGTACTTCTTCAAGAATATGTTCTTCATGTCCTCCCATGATTGGATGCAATTCCCACCTAGGCTTATGAACCATCGGAGAGCTGCTCCTTTTAGAGTAAGAGGAAACACTTTCAATCTTTGATCATTAGTACAATAATCATATCCTCTACAAAGTATTTCGAACTCAAATAAGAATGTATCTGGATCTTCATTTGCTAAACCATGAAAATGTGGTAAAGATGGGGGAATTATGTGCATTTGTATCACTCCTCCTAGATCTTTGATAGGAAATTCAAAAGTAGAAACGTGAGCCATTTCTTACCATAATATAAGATGTTCTTCATGTGTTTCTTCGAGGCTCCTTCTTCAAATGTTCCTATCAATCGGTTAGTGAAATGGGTGGTGCTTACATCACCACTTGAATGAAATCATGTGATTTATTTTTCAAAATTTCTATTTTTTCCCTAGTCATTCACACAAAAATTCAAACATCTATTTCTACCCAACAAAGCAACAACAAATCTGTTAGGAAAGCAGACAGTGGAGCAGGGCTTTTACATGCTCCGCACGTAGGTTCTTACCTTCCGTTTTTAAGATCCAACTCTTCCCTAGCAGGCACTCATCAGATTCACACTACTCTAGAAATGGCTACACTCTCCCCGGCAACGACGCCAAAATGTGGAGCGATAAAAAGGTGTCTTTTTAACTCCTAATTACCTTCACATTAATTATCAACCCAGGGACGACTTTTTATTTCAAGAGTGTACTCAGTCTGAGGCGGCTATTTACTCAAGAGTAATGTTTGTGAAGATGTAGTATAGAAATACAAATGCAGAAATAATAAATGCTTGAAAAGAAATCTACTTGAAAAGAAATCCAATTACAAATGACAGAAATGTAAAGACTACACTACAGCAACCTTGCTAGACATCGATTAGGGATGCAGTAGTAATAACTCTTTCCCTTAGAAATCGATGTGAGATGACCAAATCTAGGGACCTGGAATGATTAGCTCTGCCCTCTACAGTTTAGAGATCTCAAAGCAAGTGAAAACAACTCAAAGGAAATGAAATCTAAAACGCAAACTGGAAAGGAACATCAATCTAAAAGCAATGAACAGGAATTGAATAGCAGCGTAAAATAAGCAGTGAATTCAATTCATAACCAAGCAAACTAGATTTCTACTCTTTAATCCTGTCGACAGCCACGCAACAATCAACTATCGTAATTCATAAACAAAAGGAACAACAACTGGAATTAGATAGAGAAAAACAACATTTTATAACAATTGAATCATGAATCATGCTTCTTGTAAAGAATGGAATAACAATGACTCTGTATTTGATCCAATTAGCAATAACTCAATTCTTTAATTGTAATAAACAAACTTCACACAACAGAAATAAACTAATAGAAATACAAACAGCAGATCGCTCCACCAGGGCCGGGCCCTCAACCACCGGTGAAGCGTTGCTGTGCTTTACTCCAGCGCTTGAGAAATGGAACAACGGTGAACTCCTTTATTAATCAGGCATTAATAATGTTTACAAACAACTCACACTCTCTTAACAAGAGCCGATGCACAATTCTGCAAATTACAATAAGAAAAGTCTCTCCATCCCCCCATACACAATACATGCCTCTCCTTTTATAATCAGAAGGTGGAGAAATTAAATAGCAAATAGGATATCTAATAATAATATTGAATTTCTTCCAACCAATTGATCAACAATGAAATAGATTTACATCCCTCTATCAACAACAGCAAGTCGAATTTGGCTTTGTAGCTGAGATTTGGAGGACGGCCGCAACCACAGATCTGAGAAAATCGTGCTCAAAGAACCCTACGTTTCTCTCAGTACAAGCCGAATTTGGGCAAACCGTTCTTTACGAAAGTTAATTGGGTCCGTTATGAACAAAACCCATGTTCCGGATTTTCCAGATTCGTCTTCATTTTCTCAGAATCTCAACCGTAAAACTGACACTCCTTATTCCAGTGCATTTTTGAGTTGGCACTTTTAATGATCAAATATTCAATCTGGAAATTATCTTGGAGGCTAAAAATGGTGAATAATGTTATAACCAACTTATTAAAACCATCATTGATAAAATAATTCATAATCATCAATTTATTAGAAATAAAGGAGAATAAATAACATTCATTCATAGAAACATAAATCATCATAAAATGGATTTAAATAATAAATTATAATAAATGACGTGATGAAGAATGGTAGAAATGGGTGGAATAAGCATTCACAAGTGATAATAATAATGGCATATTAACGGCCCAACATAATGGTTTCTCTGTAATGGCTAAGTCTAGTATAATTCACAAGATACTCTCCCTTAACTTTTTATGATGAGTTCTGAGTCTCACAAGATGGAAAATCTTCTATCTCAATTTTTTCTTATGATTTGCAGGCCTAGCACTAATGCTTCGTATTCTTCCATGTTATTAGTACATTTGAAATTTAATCTGAAAGCATGTCCTTCTTAATGATCATTTTCTAAATTGTAGATCCATACTCCAGATCTTGCTCCTAATCTGTTTACAAAGCCATCAAAATCGAAATTCCACATAGATTCATGAGTTATATTTTCACTATCGATTTCTTTGTGTTTTTCTTCTACAATTGTGATTTTATCTTTGTCATTTTCTAAATTACATAGGATAAATGAGTACATATCATAATGCATAGAATAGATAGGATAATTATGTGGTTTTAATGCACTATTGACCATGAATTTCATCAATATTTCTCTATAAAGCTTTCTTTGTTGACCAAATACATAAATGGTAGCATATGACATGTATAATTGTAGTGATCCCTGTAATTTTTCTCCCCATGAGTGAGATAATAACATACCATATTTTGGAGGGATATATGCAACTACTATGTCCATAACAATATTCTTTGATGGACACTAGACTAGAGTTACACACAAATATTTTATCAGGCCAAGGCATTTGACTTGACTAGAACCAAAGGAGAACAGGTCTTTGTATGGTTTGGTGATGTCTAAGTTTAATTTTTCCATGACTGCCTTAGGCATTAAGTTATGAGATGCTCCTGGATCTAACATAGCATTGTGTAAGATTTTATCATGAATTTTCAAGCTAATGTAGAATGGAGGGACACCCCCTTGTTGATGTTTTCATTAAATTTATGACCAAATAATAACTCAGATTGATCATCATTGAGGTTAAGAGCATCTTCGCCTTCACCTATGTTTAGTGTTTCAGTGAATTTCACTTTGTATGAATCATTTTTTACCAGCTCTGTTAAAGGAACTGGTATTTTCAATTTGGCTATCTTAATTTGAATATTGAATAGTATTTGGGTTTTGCCTAATTGAATGATTTGATCTTTACCAATTGTGGTTTGTGTGTTTATGTCCTTTTTATCAACAGTTGGTAATTCAGTTTGAGTGTCAACTATTTTTTTTTCAAATTTCTTGTCTGGAACAGTTTGTGTAGTAGTTAAAGTTTGAGTAGAAGTTGAAGTTTGAGTAGAAATTTATGTGATGTCTATAATATTTGGGCTGGAAGCCTTCTATGTTTCTCTATGGAGAATTTGTAGATTTTTTGTCACTGGAGCTTCTATTGTTTTCTTAGTTTGGGTCTAAACTAATTTCTTAATAGGAAATTCTCTGTTATTTTTACTTCTAAGGCTATAATGTTTATGAACTTTGTAGATAACAGATTCATAGCCTTGTTTTTAATCAAAGGACTCTCCATATTTTAATTGCAATTGTTGTAACATGTACAAATCTTGTTCTTCTTGGGTGAGAAAATTAGCGTCTTCATTGTTTATTCCCATGAATTTTATCTGGGTGTCCTGGCCTTCTTCATACTGTTGTCAACTTTTAGCATGATTTTCTTGGAAAGGTGGTCTAATCTGTTGATCGAGCAGAACATCTCTTGATTTACCGGTATTAGAATTTTTCCTAAAGTTGGGGTTTCTAATTTGAGGACCTTTTTTATTTTACCACTGAGGTTTTATTTCTATCTTCTATAGTCTATCCATTAGTATTTCCATACTTTTAGCTAAAATATCTATCTTAACACTTGAAGTGGATGGTTCTTACTTAATGGTCACTCTCCTTTCATTCCTCATTCTTTCTCTTTTAGCTAGTAAGTTAGCTTCTACACTAACTAAATCACTCTGCATTTGTTCTAAAGTTGCACGGTTCTTTCTCTTAACTGATAGGACATGTCAGCATCAAAACCATCTGGAAATTTAATCAGGGCCAAGTCTAGTGGAGGTCTAAGGTTCACTGGGATAGCATTATAAATGTTGTTAAACCTAGTACAGTAATCCTGAACCGATTCATTAGGATATCTCCTAATGTTCTCATATTCAGATAATATCTGGAGAGGGTTTTTCTTTCTTTCCCATCTATTTATAAAAAATTGGTGGAAAGAAGCTAAATCAGAAATATTGTTAGCAGGTAGATATTTTTACCATTTTTTAACATCTCCTGCTAATGTTTCTGTAAATAATTGCATTTGTACATTGGCCTCATCAACTTCATGTAATTCAAAATAATATATCATTTTATTTACATGTTGTTGAGCAGTATATTGACCAGTACCATAAAACTAAAATTTTTTACTCTGATCATCTTGTGGCATAGCATGTAAAGGGACATGCAAGGCCAAAGGGGCATATCTGGTTTCTATGGCTAAGACTTTAGCATGATTGGGAGGTAAAGCAGTGGTTCTTGAATATGCACTTGGAATGCTTGAAGATGAGATTAGAATACTTGAAGATGAACTTGAAACATTAGGTTGGAGAGAAAGCTTAGGTATAAATGGTTCTATGGAATGAAATATGGTGGATATTATAGATGAGATGGTACTAAATAAAGTTGTATTTACAGTTTCTGAAGATACTGTAGAATGCTAGCTAATTCAACTGACTGTTGAAAATACGCTTTGTTTATATATTTAATCAAAGTTGAGGTAAAAACATCAAGTTTGTCAAAAGTATCTAAAACATGTTGATCTAAATCAAATTGTATAGTTTCCTTCTTTGATTCAATAGTTTGAATAAAATTGGGGTCTATTACAATACCATAGATTGAGTTTTCAGATTTGGTTCGAAATAAAGAATGCACAAATGATTAATCAAATTTAATATCATGTATGCTTGATAAATCTTTAAGAAGTGAATTTCCTTTGATTAAATGACTATTACTTCCTAGAATTTCTTATTTTTTAGGTTTTCTTGTTGGGAAAAATACTGAGAGGGGGGGGGGGTGAACGTATTTAGTGTGCAGACAATCAAAATTTTACTTTTTCCTTTCTAAAGAAACCATACGCTACTTTCCTAAAGCCAACTAGCGTATATACGTGGATATCCTTTACAGAACTCGCGTATGTCAGAGATCTAATTATGTAATTAATTCTTAACTCAGATCATTGCATTATTCATTCATCAGATGTTTCAGAAAACAATAAACAGGTGCAGAAAGAACAGAATAATCATCACACATAAGAAACACACATGAACACCAGGATTTTAGGTGGAAACCCAATTCGGGAGAAAACCACCGCTGCCGTTGTCTCAGTATTCAATATTTATTACAAAGAAAACTTCTTACAATCACGTACTGGTGCAGACTCAAACCAGCACGCAAGCACCCACCTGCAGAAGGCTACAACCTTCTCTCGTTTACTAGCCTCTCCTAGAAGGGAGCTACGACCCCCCGAACTTGTTTACCAGCCTCTCCTGGAAGGGAACTACAACCCCCTGAATTCATTTACCAGCCTCTCCTGGAAGGGAGCTACAACCCCCTGACTGAAGGCTTCGACCTTCAGCACCACTGCAGACCACGTTTCATCAATTTTCAAACTGGATCAAACAACTTCAACACAAACCTTCACTTATCAACAATCATACCTTGCCCATTGCTTCAAACAGAACAGTGAGACCACTGTAACCAGAATATCAGATATAACCCAGACTTCAGAATAGATATGTAGAAACACATTCAACCTTCAGCAATCATTAGATTAGATACCATACGCACTTTTATTTAATTAGACCCGCGTATACACGCGCTTTTCATATGACTAACCCGCGTATACTTCAGTGCATTTTTCAAGAAAAATCCTAACTGTGCATACGTGCTTTTCTTTAAGCAGACCCGTGTATACACGCGCTTTTCATGAAGTGAACCTGCGTATAGATCTATAGAAGATAAAATTTGCAGAACAAACCAGATCTATGAACTTACCCATATTTCTTCAATCTCTTCAACAGGTTTGCGCCAGGTCTTCTTCACCTCTTTTCAGATCATCCTTGAGATTCACCATTTCCAGATTTAGAGATATTGAACCTTCATCATGTTCATAGGTGCATCATAGATTCAGATCTATCAATTAGGAACAGAGTTCAACCATACAGATATACTTCAGAGTGAAGTATTCATGAAAGCCCAGACACCTGCACACCACTTGCACAATGAATTTCTTCTTCTTATATAGATTTTGCCTTTGTCAATACCATGAGCCAAAACCACATCACTTCCGATGGTATTCCTGGATGGGATCAAATAGACAACTCAGCGCTCAATACAATGGGTCAATACCATGGTAGTAACCCTTGGTTTTAAAAATTTAGAGCGCAATTATGCATACGCGACTTGGCATGTACTTTTCCGCATGCATACGCTACTTATCCTAGACAAACCCGCATATGCCTTGAGACACACATTTTTCATCATTGTTCTAGCACATATTAGAATTCCTTTCATCATTACATCTGAGTTTCTCTGTAGACACATCAGATCTCATCAGATTTACATCATTACCAATTCCATCAAGTCAAGAATAACTTCATCAAGTAGGTTTCCATAATCTTCATCAAGTGGGTTGCCATCAAGGACAACACATTGCATCATATTGCCAACAATCTCCCCCTTTGGACTTGATGGCAACCACGATGGTGTTTGATCACTACAACAGATAGATACATGAAACATAACCATTATTAAAATATCATGACATTCTTTCCCCTATGTCACTCTCCTCCTTTGACATCAAGGGCAAAGGGTGGATCAAAAGCCAGCACCAGGTTTTTCTCCTCATGTGGAGCATTGTAGTTCTGATGTGCACAGAAGTTACCATGCTCCCCCTGAGTTCATGCTTAATGTTCAAACATATTTTTAAATGAAGTACATGACTCTATGACCTTCCTATCACGAAGGACTCATACTTACATCAAAGATCCAACCAATTTGATTTACATATGAAACTAAAATACCCAACCAAGTGGGTTTACACAATTTTGACTCAACTACCCAACCAGGTGGGTGTACAAATTTGAACAAGTACTTACATGACTGAATATTACAATGTACATCATAGGTCTCAACCTGACCTTTTCATCCAATTACAAGTACGACTTAATACCAAAAAGTCCTCAAGAGAGAGATCAAGTTTCAGAACCATTATAATGCCAACAATGCATTATTCTCAGCAAGGCTAATGCTCCCCCTGAAACTATCCATCCTTTCCATATGACCAAACCTCCTCCTTAGCTTGAGTAACTTGAACACTTTCAACTTCCAATCATCAAGGCATATTCACCCACTGTTAGAGAATGAAACAGAAATATAAGAGCTGAAACATCACCAGAGAAGCCATACAGTATCAGAGATACCAAACAACACCACATCTTGTGCTGAAGAATTCTGACCCAGAAAATTTGTCGGCAACCACCAATACGTGGTTTTCTTTGTATTAATTCACATATATACATGGCTGTATTTCAGGAAACCCGCGTATCCAGTTTAATCTTCTGAATTTAAGAAGATTTGATCTTCTGAGAGGCAGAGATCATTCCCAGCTTCTGTCTGAGATATTCGAACGCTTCCCTGGGCAGAGGTTTGGTAAATATATCAGCAACTTGTTCTTTGGAGGGAACATACTCCAACTTCATCTTTTGTTCAAGCACTTGTTCACGTAAGAAGTGATACTTGATGGGAATGTGCTTGGTCTTGGAATGCATAACGGGATTCTTTGAAATACTGATGGCACTTGTATTATCACACATAATGGAGATAGGAGGTGAACATTTGATTTGAATGTCTTGTAAGGTTTGCATCATCCAGAGAAGTTGAGTGCAACGTGATGCGGTAGCCACATATTCTACTTCTGTTGTAGATAAGGCAATAGAGCTTTGCTTCTTGCTGAACCAAGATAGCAACCGGGGTCCCATGTAGAATGCACCACCACTTGTTCTTTTCCGATCATCAACATTTCCAGCCCAATCTGCATCAGTGTAAGCATGAAGAGTAAGATCAACATTCTTTGGATACCATAGTCCAAAGTCTTGAGTTCCTTGTAGATATTTGAATATTCTTTTGACAGCCTGAAGATGAGAATCTTTTGGATTGGCTTGGAATCGTCCAACAATCCCAACTGCATGCATAATATCCAGTCTAGTCCCAGTGACATACAGAAGACTTCCTATCATAGATCTGTATTCTGGTTGATTCACCGTGGGAGAATCATCATGAGAACTGAGATTACATCTGGTTACCATAAGTGTACTTACAGGTTTGCACTCTTCCATGCCATACTTCTTCATAATTTTCTTAAGGTATTTTGCTTGGGATAAGAATATACCTTCTGTAGTTTGATGCACTTGCAAGCCAAGAAAGAATGTTAGTTCCCCAAGTAAAGACATTTCAAATTCTTGCTGCATGATAGAAGAAAATTTCTGACTCATAGATTCTTCATTACTTCCAAAAATGATATCATCAACATATACAACCACAATAAATAGTTTATCATTTTCAATTTTTGTGTATAAGTTACTATCAGTAGACCCCTTTAAAAATCCTTGTTGATGAAGTTATTTATCAAGATGATAATACCATGCCCTTGGAGCTTGTTTGAGACCATATAGAGCCCTTTTAAGTCTACAAACAAGATTTTCATCATTTCCCAGAATGAATCCTTCTGGTTGTTTTATATAAACTTCTTCTTCTAGATCACCATTGAGAAATCCAGATTTAACATCCATTTGATAAAATTTGATTTGTTGAAAACTTGAAAAAGCAAGAAACATTCTTATGGATTCAAGTCTAGCTACAGGAGCAAAATTTTCTTCAAATTCTATACCTTCTTGTTGAGCATACCCATTGCAAACAAGTCTAGCTTTGTTTCTTACAACATCCCCATTCTCATTTAACTTGTTTTTGAATATCCATTTAGTTCCAATGACATTTTTGTTATGAGGTCTTGGTACCAATTCCCAAGTGTTATTCTTTTCAATTTGATCAAGCTCTTCATTCATGGCTTGAACCCAAAATTCATCTTTGCTAGCTTGATTGACATTGTGTGGTTCAATAGTGGATAGAAATGCCAGATAGCTAGAAGATCCCACAAGAGTCCTTCTTGTTTGTACACCTGATCTCTTATCTCCCAAAATTTGAGATTCTGGATGATTCTTTTGAACATATCTGGATGGAGCCTTTTCAGATAAATCATCTTCAGGTTCTTCATTGGGTTCACTGTCTATATCATTGCTATTTGATGTAGAAGGATATAAGTCACCATCATCTTCATTTGTTGTTTGTTTTTCTTCTTTAGGGGCTGCAGGAGACTCATCAATAACAACATCAATACATTCAACAATCTTCTGAAGCCTTTTATTGTAACATTTATATGCTCTACTCATAGATGAGTAACCAAGAATCATTCCTTCATCTTCTCTGGGTTCAAACTTGCCAAGTTTTTCATCATTATTTTTGATAAAGCATTTACTTCCAAAAATTTTGAAATGCTTCATAGAGGGAGAATTACCATACCAGAGTTCATATGGAATTTTGTCACTATTTACCCGAACATGTGCCTTGTTGAGAATGTTTACTGCTGTATGTGCTGCTTCTCCCCAGAAAGTGTCGGGTGTTCCAGAATCATCAAGCATGGCTCTAGCCATTTTTTGAACTGGTCTATTCATTCTTTCTGCTACGTCATTTTTTTGTGGAGTGCCAGCTATAGAGAACTGTCTTTTTATGCCATGTTGTTCACAAAATTCAAGGAATTCATTTGATGTATATTCTCCTCCTCGATCAGATCTAAGACACTTGATTTTTTGATCAACTTCATTTTCAACCAGTGCTTTGAAGATTTGAAATTTCTCAAATGCTTCATCTTTGGGTTTAATCAACCCAATCCAACACATTCTAGAGAATTCATCAATAAATAAGATATAGTATTCTTCACCACGTGGTGAATTTTTCCTCATAGGTCCACATATGTCAGTATGAATGACTTCAAGAGGCTTACTTGATGATCCTTCCTTGGCATTGAATTGCACTCTGGTTTGCTTACTGAATTGACAGGATTTGCATATGATACTTTCAGGTAGAGTAATATTAGGAAGACCACGAACAACATTAAGTCTACTTGATTTGTTGATTTGAGAGAAGCTTAGATGCCCCAACCTTATATTCCATAGCCAGTTTTCTGAAGATTTACTCAAGTAACATTGATCTTTGCAATTCTTCAATACATACAGGTTGCTTGGAGTTCTTTTTCCTTTTATAATTGTTTTACCTGTATCAAGATCACGAACCACACATTCTTTTGAACTAAAAACAACTTCAGTTCCTTGATCACACATTTGACTTACACTTAACAGATTATGCCTTAATCCATCCACATACATGACATCATTAGCCTTCACCTTTTCTTTTAGAAACACAGACCCTTTTCCTTTAATTACAGCAGGAGTATCATTTCCAAAAGTAACTTTCTTTTCCTTTTCTAGAGCACTATATGCACGAATTTTGTGTTTATCACCTATCATGTGTCTTAAGCATCCACTATCAATGTACCATTTATTTTCTTCACCTTCCGCAAATAACGCTATGCCACAATTTTCAACCTGTGATTCCTTCTTTTTCCATATTTTGGATTTTGAAGGAAGATGCTCTTTTGGCTGAACTTTTCTTCTGCATTCAGATTCTTCATGCCCATAGTTATTGCAATAAGCACATTCAACTTCATTTAGAAGAGGAGAAAATTTGTTATAGGTATTATTCTTTGTTTCAATATCAATCCTTTTCTTTCTTGATTCTCTTGTCATGATGGTTTTATATGCAACACATTGAGCAGCTTTATGGCCAAAATTGTGACATGAGAAACATTGTCCATTGAAGAAATTTCTGCGATCATGAAATATTCTACTTGAATTTACCTGTTGATTGGTGCCTTTTTGAAATATATTCCTGTTAGTGTTCCTTGCATTAAGATGATCATGCTTTACCTGTAAGGATTCTTTATTCCCTTGCTGAGTGGCAGAAATTTGTAAACCAGCAGTAGCTGCTTTTAGATAATTTGGTGCTGAAGCTTGAGAAGATTCTCCAATATATCCAAGACATGTCTTTATAAGAGGAGAATGTTGTACCTTGATAATCTCATCTAAGGTTTCAGATCCTTTAGCAAATCTAAAATTCAGAGTCTTTACTTTCTCAAATTCTTTTCCTACACTTGCCACTTCACATTCTAATTTCTCATTGTGTTTCTTTGCTTCTTCAACCTGCTTTTCCAGATTCTTGATGGTTATTTTCCTTTCATCTAAGAGAATTTTACATTCTTCTAAGAGAATTTTTCTTTCTTCTAAGTGTATTTTGAGTTGGTTGTTCTCTTCAAGAAAATCATTGTCCTCTAGAGCATCCACAAAAGTATCCTTTTCTTCTTTAGATTCAAATGCCATGATAATTCTAAGATCTTGTTCACATTCTTCCTCACTATCAGATACCCCATCACTGTCATCATGAGTATAGTAACTTCTTCTAGTGCTAGACCGGTTCTTATTTCTAGCTACTTCCTTTCCTTTTGCAGGTGTTTCTTTGTAAGGGCACTTAGCAGCATAATGACCAACTCTTCCACAATTAAAAAATTTGAAAGGAAGCTTACCTCTAAACCGTCCTGTACCAAGTTGAAGTTTCTTTACAAAATTTGCCTCATCTTCTTCCGAAATATATCCTGATCCTTCTGCTTCTTGTACTTATTTCCCTTTTGTAGAAGCTCTAAAAACAGCTTCCTTGACTTCAAATGGTCCTCCTCTTCTCATTTCATATGCAGTCAGTATGCCATGAAGTTGCACCACAGTAAGATTTTGAAGATCCTGTTTTTCTTTAAGAGCAGAGACTTTTGACTCAAATTTTTCCGTTAGCGATCTTAAAATTTTCTCAACCAAAGTAGTTTTAGTTATTTTTTCTCCCAGATTTTTCATACGATTTACAACATCATCAAGACGTAAAAAGAAAATGGCAATACTCTCATCACTATGCATCTTTAAATTTTCATATTCAATTCTGAGAGTTTGGAGTTTTGCACTTTTTACCTTTGCATCACCTTCATAACTCAGAATGATTTTGTCCCATATTTATTTTGATGTATTCAACTGCATGACTTTGACAAATTCTGATTCAGTTAGACTTCCTGTTATAGCATTGACCACTTTTGCATTTGATTCATAATTCTTCCTTTCAGTTGGATCTGTTGGTGTAGCAGCTGGATATTGATATTCTTGTTCAACAATGGCCCATACATCTGCTCCCATGGACTGAAGAAAGGATCTCATCCTCATTTTCCATAAGATTAAATTGCTCCCGTTGAAGAGCGAAGGCTTCATAGATGTTGTTCCTTCTTGATTGCTCATCTTGCTTGATCTTCCTTCTAGCGGTTAAGATTTTTCAGAAGGACCTGCTCCGATACCAATTGTTGGGAAAAATAATGAGAGGGGGGGGGGGGGGGGGTTAATCAGTATTTAGTGCAGACAATCAAACTTTTACTTTTTCCTTTCTAAAAAACCCATACGCTACTTTCCTGAAGCCAACTAGCGTATATACGCGGATATCCTTTACAGAACTCGCGTATGTTAGAGATCTAATTATGTAATTAATTCTTAACTCAGATCATTGCATTATTCATTCATCAGATGTTTCAGAAAACAGTAAACAGGTGCAGAAAGAACAGAATAATCATCACACGTAAGCAACACACATGAACACCAGGATTTTAGGTGGAAACCAAATTCGGGAGAAAACCACCGTTGTCGTCGTCTCAGTCTTCAATATTTATTACAAAGAAAACTTCTTACAATCATGTACTGGTGCAGACTCAAACCAGCACGCAGGCACCCACCTGCAGAAGGCTACAACCTTCTCTTGTTTACCAGCCTATCCTGGAAGGGAGCTATGACCCCCTGAACTCGTTTACCAGCCTCTCGTGGAAGGGAGCTACAACCCCCTGAATTCGTTTACCAGCCTCTCCTGGAAGGGAGCTACAACCCCCTGACTGAAGGCTTTGACCCTCAGCACCAATGGAGACCATGTTTCATCAATTTTCAAACTGGATCAAACAGCTTCGACACAACCCTTCACTTATCAACAATCATACCTCGCCCATTGCTTCAAACAGAACAGTGAGACCACTGTAACTAGAATATTAGATATAACCCAGACTTCAGAATAGATATGCAGAAACACATTCAACCTTGAGAAATCATTAGATCAGATAACATACGTGCTTTTATTTAATTATACCCACGTATACACACGTTTTTCATATGACTAACCCACGTATACTTTAGTCCATTTTTAAAGAAAAATCCTAACTGCGCATACGTGCTTTTCTCTAAGCAGACCCACGTATACACGTGCTTTTCATGAAGTGAACCTGCGTATAGATCTATAGAAGATAAACTTTGCAGAACAGACCAGATCTATGAACTTACCCAGATTTCTTCAATCTCTTCAACAGGTTTGCACTAGGTCTTCTTCACCTCTTTTCAGATCATCCTTGATATTCACCATTTCCAGATCTAGAGATCTTGAACCTTCATCATGTTCATAGGTGCATCATAGATTCAGATCTATCAATTAGGAATAGAGTTCAACCATATAGATATACTTCAGAGTGAAGTATTCATCAAAGCCCAGACACCTGCACACCACTTGCACAATGAATTTCTTCTTCTTATATAGATTTTGCCTTTGTCAATACCATGAGCCAAAACCACATCACTTCCGATGGTATTTCTGGATGGGATCAAATAGACAAATCAGCGCTCAATACAATGGGTCAATACCATGGTAGTAAACCTTGGTTTTACAAATTTAGAGCGCAATTATGCATACGCGACTTGGCACGTACTTTTCCGCGTGCATACGCTACTTATCCTAGACAAACTCATGTATGCCTTGAGACACAGACTTTTCATCATTATTCTAGCACATATTAGAATTCCTTTCATCATTAGGTTTGATTTGCTCTGTAGACACATCAGATCTCATCAGATTTACATCATTACCAAGTCCATCAAGTCAAGAATAACTTCATCAAGTAGGTTGCCATCATCTTCATCAAGTGGGTTGCCATCATCTTCATCAAGTGGATTTTTCCATAGTATGGTGGCCAATATGTTATCACTCTAAAATTTCCTAAAGGCTGTTCTAGGCATTAAAATAAATATCAGAGCTAACTATCAACCACTTTTGGAGATTAAGATCTAGCCTTCCTAATGCTTAGAGTGGACTTTATCTCAACGATTTAACTTTGTTGATTTAATAAATTTTAGTCTAGTTATGTATGCTTAATTGGATTTGTTTTTTATTGATTGATTGGTTGCTTGATCAGTGAAATTAATGATTTACATGAATATATGCTTTTCCATTTTACATTGGGATATAGAGTCAATATGCTTTTAAAACATAACAAAATCAAATTATAAAGGAAGTGTTATAGGGTAGGATAGGTGAGCAAAATTAGATCTTAGGGCTGAATGGTGAAGTGGTTTTTCAATCAGGATCAAGGAGTAATTAAGAATTCCTTAAACCAGATAATGAAGGAAGTTGAAACAGGTCAATTGGGATCAGAGGGAAATTAAGAATTCTCTAAACCGGATATCAAAAGAAAACATAGAAATGTATAACAGCTCAAAACAGAGTGTAATTAAACAAATTCTGCAATAAAATTCCAGTTATAACATTCAAATTTAGAACACATTAAAGTTTATGGAATAATTAAGTAACGAATATGGACAATTGAAATTATACTTCATTGAGATAGCTCAACACATGAATCCTATAAAGAAAAACCTTTATTACTTATCCTATCTGTCAAATGGAAATGGTACAATAACCCTTAGGTAAATAGATCAGTCAGATACAAAAATGTTCAGAAATCAACATTGATCAACCCTTGATACCTCGAATTGATGAAGTATTTAAACAACATATTACAAAAATGTCCGGTCAACTCTATGATGGAAATAAATAACTCTATGCAAAAATATAGTGATACTTATTAACTGACAGAAATCTCTCTCTGTTTTCTTTGATTGTTGTTTAGTTGTTTGTTTCTTTCACACTATCTTCCTCATTCATCTATCTTTCTTTCACATTGTGTGTTCTTTCATGTGTCTGGTCTTTAACTTTTCATAGCAAATCACACCATTTTTCCCATGTTTCTTCATCTGGAAGTTTGTTTTTGGAATTAAGGAATTTTACTATTTCAGATGTTTCCTCTAGTTCCTTTCCAATACTGGCTCTAACTCTATGAATTGCATCACTAGCTTCCTTTATCAAATCATTTTGCTGAGATATAACTTATATAGAAGGCCAAATATCATTAACTGAGTTAATGATATTGGGCTACAACTATTGTTTTTCTTGAGCTAAAGGCTCTTTTAGTGATAACTCGTTTTCTGTCTTGTGGATTCTTTCAGTTAATCTATTGGCCTTTTGTACTTCTGCCTGATGCATTACTTCTACCAATTTCTTGATATATTCCAAAATTTTTATTTGTTCTTTAAGCTTGTTAATTTCAATAGTTTTTATAGACATATATTCCATCACCTTGTTCAGTTTTCCGGCCTCATTAGTGGGATGGGATGTTGGTACTGCTAATGCTATTTCTAATGTAGTTTCTGGGACTCTTATTGATAATGGAGCTGATGTAGACAATGGATTCGATGTAGAATCTATAGGAATTGCTTCCATGCTATCTTTCTTTTTCTGCACAAGTTTTTCCATTTCTGTTTCCATTTCTTTTAGTTGAGTTGTCAATTGAATAACGTGATTCATCATTTCATATTTTGACTATCAGTTTCCAAAACTTCTTTGGTTTGTGGATGCTCTGTATTTGGTAACTTTAGCTGTTTCTTTAGTGCAACTATGTCAGCATTCTTCTTCTTTATTAATTCTTCTATTTCTTTAATGTCTTTTGGATTATAACCAACTTCCATTGACAAATATTCATATGACTTTATCCCATTATCCTTTCCTTGTGATGAAGCTTTCTCTAGCTTTAACTATGTCTTTATATTTTCTAGAGAGTTTTATAACTTATGGACACTTAAAGCTTTGTGTGTAATGGTGGAATAGATAATTTCTACTGCTTGTTTGTGAAACTCAATTTGGTCTATTGGATGCAAATATTTGGCAATAACTTCAAAATTTGATCTTTTATAATCTTCTGATGTTTTTGGGGTGTGCACTTTTGGTTGTAGAAATTTAATTTTTATCCTCCCTCTTTTGTAGTAAAAAGTTGAAAGAAATCTATTCTGATCACTGGGAGTTTGATTCTAGTATTGTGCATATGTTACATCCTTTAATTCTTCGTTTTTTATTTTAATTTCTTTGTATTTCTCCATGATATATTTCTCTTTGTCCACTAGTTTGCTAAATGAAGAAACTTCTGCACTTTTTTTTTTCTGAATGATTTGTGCACTTGAAGTTAATGAGATATGTGTTTCTTCTGAAATTGTTGGAGGTGCATCATGTCTGAAAAAAATATCTATTTAAATGTTTTCAACTGCCTCAAATATCTCTCCTTGCTCTATCATTGGATTTAGCTTTGTCTTCTTTCTATACATAAGCTTGAATTTTTCATCAAAATTAGTTTCTACAGAATAAGAGCCTTCCTCTTTTGCCCACTTTTAATTTTTCTCTGTGTGGCTGGAGTAAGTAGGATGGAACTAGTATCAACTTTCTTTTCCACCTCCTGTAAAGTATTTTCCAACCACTCTGACTCGTTAGAATACTTTTCAATTTCAAGCTTTTATTCATGAGTGAAAGGGGTCAATTTGAACTTGACTCTCAATTTACTTATGACACCCATGGGGTCATATTGCCATTCGAAACCGCTACTGAACTTAAACTCTTGTAAACATTTGTCTTCTTGATGTCCATCATTCCTACTATTACATATAAAAGGCCCTACTTGGTTTTCAATCTTGAATTGAGTCTTCGTTTTAGCTGAAAGGAAATTTATTTCATATGGATTCAAGATTTTTCTGATGTATTCTAAAGAAAATATCCTCATTGGGAGGTATTTGGGAAACTTGTATGGAATTAGATGGCTTCCATACACTCTGATATTAGTGTGATTCTGTTATAAATAGTAGTCTCCTATTTCGCTCTTATCTGATAGTTGTAGAACCTTTTTGATTTCTTCATTGATTCTAGGTTAAACGGTACTGCTAAGCAGATTGACTATTGGATATACAAAATAATCAATGAAGTCCTTGAAACTGAATTCAGTGGAATCCATTCTAATCAAGGGTGTCCAAAAGACAATAGATTGGGGATTACTCTATGTGTCCAGTTTTTGTAGGTGAACTGCAAACCTTTCAGATTGAAAATATATAAACATGTGAATCAAATATGACGAGAATTTGAATACTCCTTATTTTGGCAGTTTGACCAGCTAATCATGGATTGCCTCTGCCAAGTATTGGGAAAAATTGAAGGTTGTAGCGAGAGGTTGACCTGGGAAAAATATGGAAAGGAAACAAAGAACAGATGCATCTACATACATATCAATGAAATATCGTAAAATACATGACAACATGGTAACAATTTGTCTGGTTCCTTCTAAAAACAAGGAAGCTGAGTATGGAGGATTATCTTAGGGGTTTCTACTGATGGAGGGAGGAAAGTATGAAAGATTTGGAATCTTTTAGGAAAGTACAACTTTAAGTAGAGTTCAGTAAGGGTTTGAATATAGAAAGGCATTCCCTCTAGTTTTGGTTGAATCTGTAGCATCTGATTGATGGATTGAGCAGTGATTGTAAAAAAATTTCTTATTTTAGAGTAATTATAATTGTTTCATTGGGAAAATAGCTTATTTGGCATAGTGTGATAAGTTTTGGGAACTGATAGGTCTATGGGAATATGTCTTAGGGTAGGTTTGAATCCCAAAAATTAACGTCATGTGCTTGATCAACAAATTTATCATGGCTCCAGCAATGGAGCTCCAAAAGGTTGCAATCAGTCACAGTATCATTGATTTTGACATCTTTATCAACCAAAGGGGTGTGGTCGACATCTAACACTGGTGATTGAATATGGTTTATAGGTATAACACTCTGGGAAGCCATTAATTTGTTTAATTATTAAGTTAATAATAAATTAGATGGATTCAGGTACTTATGATTACTTAGAATATCAAAAAATTTGATTACAGAAGGGTCCAGATGGCAACAGGGGCTTTAATTCTAGTTTGTGAAGGCTTTTGGTCCTTTTTAGAAAGAAACAGAGAGTGGAGAATAACGGTAAAGTGATGGGGTTTTATTCTTTTCAAATTTTGTAGTTTATCTATTGGTGCAGGTTATTTTTTTATTCAAATAGTGGTGGTTTCATCGTAAGGCCAGGAAGTGGTTTATCGCACAATAGAATATGGTTTGGCAGTTTGGGATTTTTGGGGTGTAATGTAATGTGGAAGTGTCACATGGCAAGGGAGTGGGGGTGTGAAACCACCCATTTTTCACCCACCCTCTATTTTAAATTTCGGACAGCGAGGAGTGAGAAATGGTTCGAGGGCCGTTGGATATGATCTAAGGAGATTGGGCGATATATGGATATGTGGGTGTTCAAAGAGGTGGGGTCAGGTATTATAAATATATGCAAAGAGTTAGTAAAATGAAATGGGTTTATGGAATATATGAAGCAGGCAGGGGGGGTTAATATGATATAAGTTTGGGAAATATATTAAGTGGGGAGATTTAAGTCAAAGGGAAAATGCGACCTGCTTAAAATTTGATTGCATGCTTTGAAACTTTGGATAAGTGGGTTTACTGTATTTTAATGAAAAAGGCATAGTTAGTCAAGGGGAAGGGATTTTAGTAATAGAAATGGGTTTTTCAAAGGGGAAAAGGGGTTTTCAGTAGGCGAAAAGGGTTAGGATAAGGGGGAATAGTTTCCAAAGGGGAAAAGGGGTTTTAGGATAACGGGAAATGTTAGAAATAATTTAGTGACAAGAGATAAACCAAATGATGTTTTCCATAACTTTTGAAATTATCCTACCTACCATTTATTTATCCTAACATTTTTTATTTCCTTTATTGGGTGCATTTGAGCTTGTTGACCCTTTTATTTTCTTTTGATAAGAAAACTAACTTATTTCTAACCTTACCTCTTCCAATGGCTCAGATTCAAATTATGACCTCATTTTTATTCTCTACCTAACTACGGATCTGCCAAGATTAAATGGTTTGGTCATATCTTTATTCAGTAACTATCATGACATGAAATTTAAATGCATGAATAATCAATATTTAACTGTATGATCATCATGAATTGTGGCATTTTGGACAAGATGCACACAATTTTATTTGCAAAAGTAAATTAAACTAAGAGTAGTGGCATTTGAATGTGCAACACTTTCAAAATTTATTTTTGTTTCTTTTTGTGGGGTTCATATTTTATATCCCTTTTTGATATTCTTTTCTTTTGGTCCTTTGATTATTCTTTTAGGACATACCCTCTTTTCATTTTTTAAGATGGAAAACATTTTCAGAAAACAAAGGTACATAAAATATTACAACACTTAACATATTCAATTCAAAATCATGATCCCTATTATTATAGGACCCTAACAGACCTATAAGAATTTGAATGATATGTAGAAATAGTAGTACAAAATTTGACAATTATAAACTCCCCCCCATGTCAAACATATTTATAGCTCTCCTTGAATGGAAAATACAACTTTTTTCTTGAAAAAAATGTTTCATAAGTTTTAAAAATTTTCATATTGGCTATGTACTTTGTGGAATTAGTTCAAATATGTAAAATTAAGAAATACAATGAGTTAATGGCATAATTTAATCTTATCAATATAAAGAACTATATTTACATCCACTAATAATAATTTCATCTCCCTATATGGGGTCCATGAGACCATCATAGGAAGTTATGGGGATGGTACCTCTACCCTCACCTCATGCAATAGATGACGAAAGCCTGGATATCAAACTTTTTCAAAAACAATATGTTGGAGTCCCTTTACACCGGACTAGCCCAATGTTTAAGGACATCAAATTAATGATCTCAAGATGGATTGGTAGGATTTATTTTTTATTTTGTCTATATTTGGGCTATGATGTATGCATATGGTTTATTTTTTTATTTATTTATGAGAAATATTCCCTTTGAATACTTTTACTCCTTCACTATTTCACTTTGAGAATCACGAATAGATCCCCTCATTGGCATGTTGGCTGCATCTCCACATAGTTTTATTACTTCCTCATTTTATTTGTGGGAAGGACTAGGACCTCCTAGTCTTGCTTCCCCCATTCTATCCTCGTGCTATAAATTCCTCCTTCTTAAAATATCGTCCACAAGTCTATAGAACACTAGTAAAGTTTGACATTTTTTTAGTAGAAAATTTGTGCTCACAATATCGAATGTATTAGGTGTCTATTCTCGCATTTAATCCAAGGAGAAATATCAAGTATCTCTATGCTTAAATTGGTTTTAAATTCAAATATTTGGTATTGTAACATTTTTTCTTTATCTAGAATTATCTATATTTTTTTTTTAGTTTTTGAGCTTATTGAGAGGCCTTGGCCCAAGAAAGGGGCCTCATATTTATGCTCTTTTACCTCTTCCTAGCATCATTATCCTCCTTAGAATTCTCTTTATGTATTATTGGTGGTTGAATTTTTGATTGGACATAAATATTCTACGAAGTTCTCTATCAGATTGTTGTTTGTCTGTGAAACTACAAAGCTTATATAAAATAACTTGGGTTTAATATTATGTATATTTGGTAGGTAATTTAGTATTTTCCTTGGAATTTATGCTTTCTTACCATTCAAATTTTCATTTTGTAGAAAAATGTCCCTAGGGAGGTTTCCTTGGTCCTACTTGCACAACACTATTTTCTCTACCCTATACCTACATTTCACTCTAATTACTTTATGTTGGAATTTGTTCATATTCTAGTCTTTTCCTCCTTTTGTAAAATTTTCCAACATGATTCTTACATTTTTTTTCATTCCCCTCCCTATCTCTTTGCTTTGTTCTATGCTCCTTTATGCCTACGGGAGATCTTGCTACTGCCATTGGGAAAATAATAAAAGGGCTTAATGTGTCTCTAGAGCACATGCCAAGGTTCAGTATTTAGCGAAATTGCATTATATGTAAACTCCTCCCAAGGTGAAAGAGGATATCAAAGATTATATAAAAGAAATTTTTAATGACATAGAATGCCACTCTAATTTTGAGATATTAGCTACAATTGATAACTGAGCACTTAATACTACGCCTACCAGAGGCTACCAAAATTAGTATGTGCTCCATATATACATCTATTATTATATTGAATCCTTAAAGGGAAAAGTCCTCCTTGAGAGGAATGATCCCAATGATGGAATATTATGGATGTTGGATGGGATTCAAGGGAAGAAAAAAGAGATGGATAGACTTGTAGTTAACATTGAAGACTCCTTGACATCAAGGAAAGGACCAGCGCTTGTAGAAATCCCAAAGGATCATATTCCTAGTGACGTTTCTACCTCCTCTTCATTATATATATGACAGTTTATAGATTATTTTGGTCTCCTAGTAAATTTAGGTATTTTCTAGCTACTATACATGACTTATATATATATATATATATATATATATATAGTTGAATTATAAGCATTTTAGGATTTTTTAGAATTTACCCTTTAGAAATATATGTCGATAAAAATGTTCAGTAGAATAAGGTTTTACAACTCAAGTACCATGATATATTCATTTTTATTCTTCATAAAAAGGCACTCATATATTTCCATTGGTATAGTTTTCCTTAACGTAGGTCACAAAAATAGGAGTTTAGTCATGATATAAACACTATGTTTCTTTAATAGATGAAATAGTTAATTTAATTAAAAAAAAAGAATAATTTGAGCTAATGATATCAATATATATTGTGGAAGTGTACCACAAAGATAGCTCAATTGGTGATTGAAGTAATGTGAGTCCTAAGAAAACTCAAAGATCCAATGTTTAAAATTCCCTCTTGTGTGACTCAGTTTAGGGAGAGGTGGACATGTCGTAAACCCCAGAGGTTTATGAGTAGTTACATTTCAGGTACGTTTTTGGGTTCCTGTGGCATATAAAAAAAAAATCAAGTTAGGTTCAAAGATATGCAACATTGTTTTAATACAATGTGTGTTGTTTTAATATATTGTATGGTTGACAGTTACATTATATTTGGAAGGTGTTGATTGGAATGTTTCCACTTGGAGTTGCCCGAGTGGCGGGTTGGGCTACTCGGCTCGACGGATTCAACCTCCACCAGCTCCACACTATATTAATACCATATGTTGGTCGGTGGGTCAGCTGATGGTGGCCTTCCCACCCATCATATAACATATGTATGTTAGCGTTGGGGAGGGGTGGCAGGCTTGGTGTCTTGCCACCCCAAAAACACTTTTTTTTGTATTTTTTTATAAAGCCAATGGTTAATTTTTTTCCGCCAAAAAATAAGGAATATTAGACAAATTAAGTAGGGAAAAAAGTTACCCACTCCCACACCTTGATTCCATGCCCTGAAATTCTGCCAATTTGTTGCCTCATTAGGACTACCACTTAGCCAAGTTTTACCAACTATAACTTGAACATACAAACTTGGATTTTAGTTTCATTCACACTATTTAAATTAGGGTGATGAGAACTATGTTATGGTATTGGTTTTTCCTCCATCTAATGACTTTTATTTTTGAGCTATTTTCAAGGCCACTTCTATTTCTCCATCCAACTAGACTATTCCTCCCCACTAATGATATTTCTGACCACCAATAGCTTTATCCTTCGACTTTCAAGTGAGGGAATTTCTCCCTCACTTTCTCCTTTTCAATCCTTTAATAATTCCTTTAATGTGTTCCTTTGAAACCAATATGAAGGTACTCCACATCACCCTGTCATGAAGTCCTGTTTTTTCCACTGAGAATGATATCCTCTAGTAGCTTATGCATCTATTCAAGTGAAAAAATTGTCCATTGTCGAAACATTTCCAACCTATTTTTTGTCCATGATCAATGATGGCTCATAAAGCTTCAAGTTCTCAACATTGACCACTAATTACATCTACATGTTTGCTAGAATGTCGAGATGGAAATAATTGTCTCTAATATTCTCCAACATGGTAAATGGGCCATATCGGATTGGTTGAAATTTTTTTACTTCCCCTTTCATTTTATCTTTTATCATGTGGAGCCACACTTTTTCCTAAACCTAAAAATGGTGATCGACTAGTTGTTTTTCATGTTGAGCCTTGTATCAAGCTTTAAGTTTCACCAACTTCTCCTGAAATTCCTCGTGAATCATTTGAATTCGTTGAAAAAAAATTCGTGCATCATCCATATCATATTTCCCACTGGAATATTCATCTCTTCCAAAAGCCATGTCGAAGGAATCCTTTGGTATATAACCAAAGCATGTCTCAAACGGTGAGCTCTAAGTGGATTAATGCACTACTGGATTGTATGCATGTTATACATAACAAACTTGTTTTTACCAAAACCTGGATTGTTTGCCACAATAGCCTCAGAGTAAGTGTATCACTGTGGGATTGAAACCCTCTATTTATTCATCAGTCAGTGGATGAAATGTCATGCTCCTCTTCATCTTGGTGTCCATCATTCTCCATAAACTTGTTCAAAACTCAACAAGAAAGCGAGTATCTCGATCATACATAATGGATGTGGGAAGCCGAAAGTGGACCCATACAAATTAGAATAAGGGATAAGTGGTTTGATATTTAGAGACCTAATTTTTACAACAAATTAAGACAATTTTTTCCTAAATCGATCCACAATGACATAAAAATAGGCATGACCTATCCTAGACAAAGGAAAACTGCCTACAAAATCAAATGACTCACTTTTCCCATGGATGACCTGAAACAAGGATTTGTGTGTAGAACCATAATTTTTTGTTAGAGGGCTTGAAAAATATGAATACAACACACATCCCTTTACATTTCGAGTCATAATGTTTTTCATGTGAAGCAAAAAAAATAAAACCTTTATAAATGACACAAAATATTTTCTACAACAAAATAACCTAACACGAGAGATGTATGTGCCTCTCTGATTACGTGTATCCTTTCATTGGTGGGAATAAAAAGTTTGCAAGTGATATTATCCACCTCTGATCCATGCGTCGCTTTTTAATAAGTCTCCTTAAAATCATCATCATCAACATACTATTCAACATAACTTTCAAAAGATAAAGAATCATTTTTCGAAACTATATATGTTGAAAAATGAAAGAGAGAAAGCATATCTGCCACTTTGTTTCTCGTTCCCTTCTTGTTTTTTTTTACGAATTTAAATTGTTGGAGGACAACCATCCATATGAAATAGCGTTCTTACTCAAGCTTGGTTTGTGACTAAAGGTAGTACAAGGGCTGCTGATCTGTGTGAATGATGGTCTCCTTGCCAAAATAATAGCACTTCTACTTCTTCACGCTTTGAACCAAGGTATACAAATCCTTATCATATGAAGGATAGTTCAAAAAAACTTGGGAGAATGTCTCTAAATGGGTACATACATGTTTCCTCTACTGCATCGATACTACACCCATGACATACCCACTGGCATCTGTCTCAATATTAAAAGGATACTCAAGGTCATATAAGGCCAAAAATGATGTGGTGTTGATCTTCTATTTTAGTGTATCAAAGGCTTTGTTTTGCATTCCTCCCCACTGAAAGGTTTGCTTCACAATCACCAATGCATGTATGATAGATGCAATAATTAAGAAACTAATAGTGAACCTTCTCCAATATTGTACTACACCCCAAAATATTCAAACCTCTATAACATTGGTGTATTTACATCACTTTACAATCGCATCAATTTTATAATGATCTATTTTCAATTGTCAACCACTGATAATGTGACCCAATTAAACCAAACAGTTCTTACCAAATTCACACTAACGGTTCGAAATATAACTTTTATTTTTCGAAAAAATAAAGCACCTTTTAAACATGACACACATCAACATCCCATTTCCTATTTTAAATAATAATGCCATCAAGATACACAGGTACAAAATCATCAATAAGAGGGTTGAAAATCAATTCATCACGCTCATGAATCTGGTCAGACCATTCCATAGCCCAAATGAAGTAACCAACCATTCAAACAACCCTTGTTTTTACTTAAATCTAGTATTCCATACATATTTTTCCTAATCATAACCTGGTGATAACCACTGCACAAGTCTAGTTTTGTGAAATATACAACATTTTTCAATTGATCTAACAAATCATCAATGCGATGGAGAGGGTGCCAGTTCTTCAATGTTATTTTTCTGAGTGCTCTATAGTCCATGCACATACTCCATGTGCCATCATTTTTCGGCACCAACATGATAGGTAAGCCACATGGAGAACAACCTGGTGTTATGACCCCTTGGTTCAACAATTCCTGTACCTTTTGAACCGAAGTGGTTCCACTCACTCGAAGAGATGTTAACTGGATAATGGCCTCATCTTCTTCGATATGATGAATCCAGAAATAAACCTCGATCTATGTAATCCAATGTTTTAGTTTCTTTGCATTTCCTTCTCCATTATATGTCGGAAAATCAAACTTTACATATAACTTAAAGAATGGTTTCTTAGATGCATTTATATGATGCATGTTAGAATTATTAGAAGAGGAAGAAGAAGAAGATTCATTGGTCAGTTGAGAGAGAGGAGGATATCCTCCTCCACCTCACTAGTTTACCGATGCATAATTCTCAAGCTCTTTTTTCTCATGCCTAATTGTCTTCACATTATTTACAAATAACTTGTCAAATTTGTCTGCCATGGTGAAGAATATCTTGAGATAGTTTCTCTCTTATTCTTTTTGTGCATCTTCATCTATCATGTTCCATCATTTTGGTGCACACCCATTTCAGTATCAAAGGATTTAAGTTTTCCTTTACTCTTTTTGAGCTTTTTCCTGGTTAGTATTCACTCATGCAATTAATATCAAGAAGACCTCCTCTAATACCAAGATTGATCCAGATATTTTAAATTCAAGGATGCATATAGAATTTCATAGAGAAGAGAATATTAACCACGTAACTTAAAACACATGAAGAAAAGTGGAAATCACAAGAAAAAATGAGATCAAAGAAACAACAATTCCATTATGTAGTTCACCCAAAGTGGGCTACATCTTTGGGACCTACTCAAAAGTGCGGAGGCCTTATTTCATTAACTGCCATCAAAGAAATTACATATAAGAAATTTTACAAAAATGGCCCTTATACCTCCAATATATATCATGGATGAAATATGCGAAGCTCATTTGAAGAAATTTACATGACCAATAGATTTGTGTTGTGCAATCGTATAAAAATGACTATAAATTTGACAAATTCTGACACTAGCACCTCTGGCCCTCTAAGGGAATATTTTTAGCATCTTTAAGATACCATCGCTCATGGTTCTACACCCCAGGATGCTATTGGTATTGACACCCGTTCGCCCTCCACTATTCCCTATCAGATGTCACGAATGGGTTCATATATAATTTTTTGTTCAGACTTAACAACAAATGGCCCATTGGTTGATTGGTGAGTTGTGGTGAATATTGTTCGGGTGGGTTCTATTGAAAACCCACCCACCCCATATTTAATATGCGTCATTGGTTTATTACAAGGTGTATTATTTTAATATATTGTATGGTTGGGGGGGTTGGTGGCCGACACCCAAAAATATAATAATAATAATAAGTTTTATAAAGGCAATGGTTAATTTTTTTCTTGTCAGAAAATAAGGGATATTAGCCAAATTAAGTAGTTGCCAAATTCATTCATTAGCATACCCTGATTCTGTGTGCCAAGATTATGCTAATTTGTTGCCTCATTAATACTTCCACTTGGTAAATTTTAACCATATATTTTACCAACTATAAATTGAGCATACGATCTCACATTTGAGTGTCATTCACACCGTTGGAATTAGGAAGATGAGCACTACGATATTTTCCTAGTTTCGCTTCCATCACATGATTTTTATTTATGAGATATTTTCAAGGCCCTTCTATTTCTCAATCCACCTAAATCAGTCCATCCATGAGTAAATAAATTCCGTGTGGTTTCCTTTGTTCATAAGTATACTAAATACTCCACTACCCTTATTATGAAGAAATATATTTGGTTAGATAAATTTCTTAACTCACACTAATAATGCATGTTCTTGACTAAAACCTCATAGGTTATAGGTATGAATCTAGTTGAATTCCTCTAGGTGATGAGCTGATATTATAATAACAGTTGAGCTACCCACATCTTCATATTTTTGGAAAAAGAAGGAATTATAAAACTTTTAAGAACAGAAATCTAGAAGGTCAAATAAACTCATTAGTGATAATGTTATGCATTGGGCTATTTTTATGCTAGAAAAAACATTATTAAAATTCCACTAAATTAGAGAAACTATTATGTAATGAGGGTTTTATTGGGGGAATCATCAATGAATGTGGGGAAAAATACCTTTAATTTTCCGCAGAGATTTTCCTATGAAAGAAGGTAATTAAAAATAAATAAATAAAACTTGAATATGAATGAGCATAGCAGGGTATTTCTTAACTAGCGCAACTCTATGTGTGAGGTTTATCTAATTTTGAAGATGAAAGTATATGGGATAGAATCAAATACCTAATATTGTTCGATTATTGTATAATTAAAATAAAATGTATTATTTATATGGAGATATAGTAAATCTCTGAGATTTGCATATACAAGTGGTTTATCATTAGCCTTTTTATATAACATAAAGGAGTATTTTTTTTTATATAATCTGCATCGATTCGCAACCAACTACCTGAGTGATACAACTTCCATTTCTATTAAATTTTTATAAGAAAATAGAACCGATAATAACAAATGCATTACCTCATAATTAGACTCTAAAGTATTGTGCCACCTAAAAATTATGGTTATAGAGGGTTTGACACCACCCATACATAAAACATAGGCCATGTCTAGAAAAATACTGAAGAAGGACCAGAAAGACATATAGATTGATAGATAAAACCAAAACAACATCCACCTAGACACACAGACACATCTCATTCCATTACCATAACATTACTGCACCAAGGGACTGTATTGTACATTAAAATTGCAAACTGATCCTTTATCCATGCAAGCATAGAGACAAGAAATATGTTGAAGCTAAAACGAACCAAGGGAGATAAATATGAAGACATTGAATTGTCTACAACTAAAAATGGAACTAATCATTATCAGGGGAAAGAAGATTGAGGTCAAAGTCCATTTGGCCCAATCCTAACACCTAAGGTTCTAGATCTGGAGACCACTCCAGACGGAACTTCAATTCCACAAGCAGGTTGCATAGGGAAAATATTTCATCCAACATCTGAGAGATTTCGTTTTGAAGAAACATGAATTTATCTAAAATCTCAATATGATAATGGGATATATGATGCACAAGAGCTTGAATATGGAAAATAACTTTATTGAGGTTATTGTGAGACGAACATAAGTAAGAGAAAATAATTTCTGAAGAAGAGGACTCTCACGCTGAGTCCAACTTGATGGAGAATGAGATACAACCCTCTTGCTCCATATGAAAACCTCGACATAACCAAATATACTGGGTTGAGATTCCGAACTGATAAATACTACCATGCCAAGGAGCATTCCATTTACTGAATAAAACCCAACATAAAATTTTACTAGGGGAAAAACCCAATTGAAGCACAATACATGCTCCCAAAGAAAAAAACAAGGGAATTAGAAGAAAAATGTACCTTAACCCAGGAGTGAAAATTTAGAGTTGTTTGAATACCACTGCATTAACCAATTGACCTGAACCAGAGGGAGAAATATGACAATGACATCCTCTTATTCGGCATATCAAATCCCCTTCTGAAAATCTTACTTCCTAGACCAATTCAAACAACAACTCCACATTTGGCCCAAGAAGATATGGGTATTTATTGTATAAATTATATACCTTATGTGTTATATGTCCAAGATTCTCCTGATCTCACATTATTTTAACTTCATGCAAAATACAAAATCTATTCCACCATTGATCATCTGTGGAAATTAACTCAAGATTGCAATGCACACATGAAACAATAAAAATTCACACACATTAACAGAGTTGTTTAACGGCAAAGCATAAAGCTGAAAACCCCAACTATATGTATATAATTATGTCATAGATATCATGTAACAATCCTCATACAAATTTGATCATATCAAGATCTCAGCACAATACAATCGCTACACACTAATCAAGCTCGATCTTGCAAATCCATGCACCAATATTTGCCACCTACTAGCCTGCCTCTACTGCGCAATCCCTACTGAATAATGGCTCTAAATGAACTCGACTTGCTCCATCCTTTCTCATGCAATCCTCATTGGCATCTCCACTGAGTGTTGGATGCAATCAATTCATCACTATAGTCACAACTGATAGTCACACTTGCTCTTTCACCTATCTCTCCACTGGTCTCCACTGGAACTACCATGCACTGTAGTTAACTAATGTATCGTTCAGTTGATTAATGAGTTATTATTTGTGAATTAATTAAATAATGAATTCACTCCACACTCACTAGTGTATCCATCATTTAGACTAGATACAACTAGCTCAACTAAGTCTACCTGAGTTAAATTAAATACAACTCCACCAAACTCTGTCACATGAGTTCTAACTGAATTCCTCCATGCAATAGCTCCAGTAAACCCTCAGGAATAGCGTAATTCCTTATGTCAGCTGTTGTGCCACATCTGTGCACTTAACTGAAGTGCTTCAAGAGAATAAGATAATGTTTAGAGTCCAATTATTATTAAGAGCTAATAATCTTCGACATATCTATTTTTACATTGGTAATCTAAAAATAGACTCCGGCCAATATTTCTAAAAATAGAAGTCCATCTATTTTTTCAACTTGACCAACCATCCACAAATAGCATCCTGCGACTCATAGAATATGATCGACATGTCTAAAAATAGGCATTTTCTAAAAATAGACTTTGTGCCAAAAATAGCCTGTGGGCCCACTTAGTGAAGGTGGATCTTTTCACTAAGCTCATCATATTTTTTAATTTCAACACTCCCTCTCAAGAAGATAGGGATTATCTCCCACCCCGGTCCTGTCTTTATGGTATTCAAATTTTCTCCTGGTGAGCGCCTTCATCAGAATATCTGTATCCTGATCCTCCGTAGGAATGTAAGAAAGCAACATGATCTTCCACTGCACACAATCTCTGATATGATGGTATCGGATTTCAATATCAGAACTGAAAAAACTGACCAAGATCTTCCTCATCCATATATCCTTGCATGCAGATAAACTTGCTACCATGTACTCGGCCTCTGCTGAACTGAGTGCCACGGATCTTTGTTTCCTGCTGTAGCAAGAAATTGTTGTAGATCTGATATTAAAAATCCCTCTAGATGTGCTCTTTCTGTCCGTTGGGCTTCCTGTCCAATTTGCATCCGTGAAGCCATGAAGCTTCAACTCATCCGATTGTCTATACCACAATCCATACCCAGATGTGCCCCTGAGATACCTCAGGACATGCTTGCCTACCTTCTAAAAGAGCTTGGTATGCTTCACCATCGCTTGTGAAAGTTGGTTCATAGCATAGCATATGTCTGGTCATGTATTGACTAAAAACATGAGTGAACCAACCAATTTCTGATAAACAGTGGCATCCACTACCTTTGCCAAAGTAGCATCCTCTTTCCTCCAACCACTAGGAACAGGAGTGTCAATCGGCTTGCATCCTTCCATGTGAAACTTCTCCAGTATCTCCCGGGCATACTTTCCTTGAGACAAAAATAGTTCACCTTTCTGTTTCCAAATTTCCAATCCCAGGAAATAATGAAGGAGGCCTAAGTCCTTCATCTAAAACTCCTTCTCAAGATCTTCCTTGCATGAGTGTATCAACAGTTCATCACCTATTAGTATTAAATCATCTAAATTAAGCACAATGATCAAAAGCTTACCCTCCACCACAATCTAGTATAGGTTTGGATCCACCTCACTCTTGGCGAAACTAAGTCCGGTGAAATAACTGTCTATTCGTGTGTACCAAGCACAAGGTGCTTGTTTCAGCCCATACAACGCTCTTTTGAGCCTGCACACATGTGACTCACTTCTGAATATTTTGAATCCTTTAGGCTGCTCAATGCACACCTCCTCAATGATTCTGTTGAGGAACACATTCCTCACCTCCATCTGATGAATGTGCCAACCCATCTGTGCTGAGAGAGCAAGGATGGTCTGTATGGAAGAATACCTTGCAAGAGGTGCAAAGGTTTCTTCATAGTTGATCCCCTCGATCTATGAGAAGCCTCCGGTAACAAATATTTCCTTATACTTCTCGACGCTCCCATTAGTAGCTTGCTTCACTTTGTAGATCCATCTCGAACCTACCACTTATTTCCCTTCTAGCCTTGGGACAATCTCCCATGCACTGTTTCTGACAATCGAATCATACTCTTCCACCATGGCATCTACCCATGCGGGATCCTCCACAGTTTCCTCGAAAGAGGATGGCTTCGTTATGATACAATTGCTCATCGAACCCATGTATCCAGTAAATCGGTTAGGTGACTGTCTCTGTCTACGCTATGATGTAGGAGCTCCTACATTCTGCGCTGCATCACGATTCAGTTGCTTAGCTTCTGTAGTGCACTTCGGCCCTCTGATGTTTGGCATTGCATGAGTGGTTTCTTCCACTCCATGAACCTCCTCTCGTGGCCGATCCACATCTTGAGGCTCATCTTTAGGAACAAGTAGTTCCTCCTCTACATGCAAGTGTAGCTCCCTCTGAAGAGACAACTTCATGGTTTTCTCCTCATGAAATTTGATATCCTATCGCACGACAGTCATCCGAATGTCTAGAAAATACACACGATAATTGTGGGGTGTTTCTATGTACCCCAAAAATATCCCAACCTCTGTGGTTGGCTCCAGCTTCTTCCTGGCATCCTTCGTCACATGAATGTAAACATGTGAGCCAAAAATATTAAAATGAGAAATATCAAGCTTCTTACCAGAAAACGCCTCTTCAGGTGTACTCATGCCAAGTACTCTATGAGGACAATGGTTTTTCACATAAACCACAGTGTTGCATGCCTCAGCCTACAAGTGTATGGGAAGGCCCTGATCATGCATCATCGCCCGTGCAACACCCACGATCATTCTGTTCCTTCTCTTTGCGACCCCATTCTTCTATGGGTTATGAGGCACTATGAGTTATCTTCAAATTCCTTCTTTTCTACAGAAGTATTTTAATTCGCCAGAGATGCATTCACCACAATTATTACTCCTTAGATATTTCGCCTACTTCCCCAACTCTTTCTCAACTAGCGCCTTGAACTCACAAAACTTTGAGTATGTCTCGCTCTTCTTCTGCATGAAGAAGATCCAACACTTACGAGAAAATGTAGAAATTTGAATAATTTGCTGAATTATTCACCGAGATTATTATGGTCACATACTATTTGATCTTAATACATTACACATAATCTCTTCTATGCATTAATCATCAAATGCGGAAATAAAAACAACAAGCGGTATTGAAAACATTCACATGCGCACATAGAAATTCAACACATATAACACAGTATGAATACAGGGGAAAGCTTACAGCTGAAAACCCCCTACTGTCTGTATATTATAATGAATAATAATCATGTAAAAATATCAGTACAATACTCCTCACAAGTACTCATTACTGTCTCCAAAAGTTACGCACAAACTAGCTCAGTTTTGAACAAGTCACGGGTTCAAAACTCCTCCACTGTTTGCCTGCCTCTACTACGCAATCCAAGATGAGAGAATGGATAGAATGAATTCGAATTCCCTTGGATTTAACTACGCAATCCTCATTGGCAATCTCCTCCAATGATTGTGCAAATCTCATGCACACTATAGTCACAACTGATAGTAGACTCCACCCTTTCACCCACCTCTAACACTAGTCTCCACTGAACTATCCATGCATTGCAGTTAACTGATGTGTTATTTAGTTGATTTATGAGTTAATAATTAGTGAATTAATTAATATTTAATTCAGACCACTCATATCTAGTGTATTATCCAGTTAAACTTAATACAACTAGTTCAACTAAGTTAAACCGAACACAACTCCATCAACTGTCTCATCAACTCCACCAAACTCTGCCACATGAGTTCTAACTGAAGTCAACCATGCAATAGCTCAACTAACCCATAGGAAATTCGAATTTCCTTCTATCAGCTGCATGTGCCACATCCGTAGCTCGAACTGAAGTGCTCCAAGAGGATAAACTGAAGTTTATAGTCCAAATATTATTAAGGGTAAATAATATTTGACTATTCTATTTTTAGCCCGGCAGTATAAAAATAGATTCCGTCCAATGTCTAAAAATAGAGGTCCAACTATTTTTACCAACATGACCAATCCTCCAATAATAGCATACTGCAACTCCCAGTACATGATCCATATGTCTAAAAATAGACATAGTCTAAAAATAGACTTTGCGACAAAAATCACATGTGTGGTCCCCACCTAGTTTAGGTGAACACTTTCCAACTAGGATCAAGAAAGATGTTTTAGGAGGCCTCCTTCACTGTTTCTTGTTGCCATTTTCAACACTCCCTCTCAACAAGAAATTACTGTCATTGCATGCAACATGCAACTCCATGCATTCACCCTGCAACCTTCACAAGCGCCATGCAACTCCATGCATGCGACATGCAACTCCATGAATTCGCCATGCACCCTTTGCATGCACCATGAAAACTCATGCATGCATCATGAAACTCCATGCATGCACCATGCACCCTTTGCATGCACCATGCAAACTCATGCATGCACCATGCAACTCCATGCATGCGCCATGCACCCTTTGCATGCAACATCTCCGAAACTGAATAGGCTCCAAACAACTCAATCAGTCTGATGCATCTATCATCAAAGTTTTCAACTTCTGCTAGTACCAACTGCACATGTCATCAGGAACCACTGCGCTGTTGAACTCTTGCACCCATGCACTTTGCACTTGCTGTCAACTCTGATCCGCGCTCCAGTATCCGACACTGTCACTTTGATATAAATACATCAATCCAACTGATCTGCTACTGCTGCGCTGTGGGCACCTCGTAGCCAGTTTCAATTCATGATATCCACACCATCTCCATGAATCCTGCCCAGAAATCTCCACCTAGGATTACTCATGCATGTCGCCCCACCTCTCACCTGGTGGTATAGCTGCATGCACTCCCTTTGCCCACCTGGCACGAAATTTCTCTGCATGAGTGGTTGTTCCCACTCCATGATCCTCTTGTGGCTACTCCACACCCCGAGGTTCACTTTCACCTACATGAAAAACTTGCTCCCTCTCAAGCATCAGTTTCATGTCTTTCTCGCTTGCATGCAACACTTGCTCCCTCTCAAGCATCAATTGCATGTCTTTCATGCACTTCCCAACAGTAGGAAGCTTTGTAGACATCCCATCTACTTCAAGTCTGTAGAGATTCCTTGCTCAAATCCCTACCTTCTTGACTTTTCCTTCTTCATCCACACTAACTCCTATACTCCCAAGCTCATCCCTGCAGTGGACAAACTTTTTCAAGTATACCGAAATAGTGTCATTCTTCTCCATCTTTATTTTCCTGAGTTCACCAGCTGCAAAATTCGAATTCCAACAACTTAAAACTCAACCGCTTCCGATCTAAACTTGAGAAAAAATTATTTCTAACATAGATATCGACTGTAGGGGCATTTACTGGATATATCACCTTTCAGAGAAAGGATGGATCCAGAGGCTACCTGGCCCGTTATAGACTCTGTCTACCGAAATAATTGTAATCACTGTAATAGATCCGATGATCAATTCTACTCTGATACCATGTAGAAATTTGAATAATTTGCCAAATTATTCACCGAGATTATCCTGGTCACATACTATTTGAGCTTCATACATAACACATAATCTCTTCTATGCATTAATCATCACATGCGGAAATAAAAACAACAAGCGGTATTGAAAACATTCACATGCGCACATAGAAATTCAACACATATAACACAGTATGTATACCGGGGAAAGCTTACAGCTGAAAACCCCCTAATGTCTGTATATTATAATGAAGAAGAATCATGTAACAATCTCAGTACAATACTCCTCACAAGTACTCAGTACTGTCTCCAAAATTTACACACAAACTAGCTCAATTTTGAACAAGTCACGGGTTCAAAACTCCTCCACTGTTTGCCTGCCTCTACTGCGCAATCCAATATGAGAGAATGGATAGAATGAATTTAAATTCCCTTGGCTTTAACTGCACAATCCTCATTGGAAATATCCTCCAATGATTGTGCAAATCTCATGCACACTATAGTCACAACTGATAGTAGACTCCACCCTTTCACCCACCTCTAACACTGGTCTCCACTGAACTATCCATGCATTGCAGTTAACTGATGTGTTCTCTAGTTGATTTATGAGTTAATAATTAGTGAATTAATTAATATTTAATTCACACCACTCATCTCTAGTGTATTATCCAGTTAAACTAAATACAACTAGTTCAACTAAGTTAAACCGAACACAACTCCATCAACTGTCTCATCAACTCCACCAAACTCTGCCACATGAGTTCTAACTAAAGTCAACCATGCAATAGCTCAAATAACCCATAGGAAATTCGAATTTCCTTCTGTCAGCTGCATGTGCCACATCCGTAGCTCGAACTGAAGTTCTCCAAGAGGATAAACTGAAGTTTATAGTCCAAATATTATTAAGGGTAAATAATATTTGACTGTTCTATTTTTAGCCCGCCAGTCTAAAAATAGATTTCGTCCAATGTCTAAAAATAAAGGTCCATATATTTTTACCAACATGACCAATCCTCCAAGAATAGCATATTGCAACTCCCAGTACATGATCCATATGTCTAAAAATAGACATAGTCGAAAAATAGACTTTGCGACAAAAATCACATTTGTGGTCCCCACCTAGTTTAGGTGATCACTTTCCAACTAGGATCAGGAAATATGCTTCAGGAGGCCTCCTTCACTGTTTCTTGTTGCCATTTTCAACAGAAAATTCATCAAAAAATATCACATAATACTTGTGCTTTGCTTTTGAATCAACTAAGGTCCACACACGTCTGTGTGAATTCTCTCAAGGATTGTCGAGGCGTGACTATCGTTCTCATGAAAACTAGTCTTCACAAATTTTCCTAAAGTACAACCCTTGCACTGATCTGACTGCGCAATTGTACCTTTAGGAAGCTCGGTAGAAATCCGCTGCAAAATTTTCAAAGCACTGTGGTGAAGATGGCCCATTCTCCTATGCCATAATTCGCCCTCATCCTGGCTCACCACTCCTTCTGCTTTGCCTACCATTGCTGCGTAGCTATCTACCTGCAATTAATAAAGATTCTTAACTCGAATCCCTATCCTCCTGGTTTGACCAGTTGTTTTATGCAGAAGGAAAGCTTTTCCCTCACTAAAAACAACATCATAACCCTTGTCTTCCAACATCGCCACAGAGATCAGATTCTTCTTCAATCGTGGAACATGCATGACATCCTTCAAGATGAAAGGTTTACGGGACTCCATCTCATAGGAAATGGTCTCGATACCAGTTGTACTATATATACCATCATCGGCCATCTCGATGTGCACTCCAAGATCCTTTTCATCCAGATCACTAAACAAATCTTTGTCTCTGGTCATATGGAAAGATGCACCACTATCAAGAAACCACACCGATCCCATCACACTTGAAACCAGGCATGCAATCAAAGAAAATTCCAGCTCAAACTGCAAGGCTAAGGCCTCTCCAGCTGTAGATCCAGCAGCCTATTTATTCTTCTTCTTCTGTGGACAATTAGTGGTGAAATGCCCGTGTTGGTGACAGTGAAAACACTTCACCTTGGACAAATTCTGCTTCTTGCCTTTCGCACCGGATTGAGAAGGATTTTTCTTCCCCTTCCCTTTCCTTGATTTGGTAGCCAAAGCACAATTTTCTTCATCTTCATTCTTTGATGAAGATCCAACCCTGGTACCCCGCCTTATCTCCTCCTCCACAAGATCCGACCAAACTCGCTCCCATCCTGGAAGTTTCTCCCATCCATTGACATAGTCTTCGTAGCTATGCCAACTCTTCAAAAGCCCAAGGAGAGCCAAGCTCACCAAGTCTTCTTCATCAGCAGTAACCCCCACACTTCCCAGCTCATCCTTGCAGTGGAAAAACTTTGTGAAATATTTTGGAATACTGGCGCCTTTCTCCATTTTTATTTTTCTGAGCTTTTCTTTAAGCGCCAGCTTCCTCTGGTCACTTTTTCTTTGGAACAAGTCTATCAAATCCTTCCACATTAAGAATGGAGTGGCTTTACCATGAAGGCTGGACACAATGTGGTCCTTCATACCTTCCAACAGAATCCTTCGACACTTTTCTACCTTCTTTTGCCATGCGTCAAGTGCGGCTGCATCGCTAGAAGCAAGCTTTGGAATATCAGTATCTATGAACCCCTTCAACCCATTATCATCCAGCACCGCCTCCATCCTATCCTTCCATGCTATGTAATTTGAGCTCCCATGATAGCGGTTTCACCGCCAAACCCACATTCCCAGTACTTTTCAGTGTTTCACTTAAATTGTATGTAAAGTGCATGCGAAGCTTCCACAATTCTGGCACCCTCACAATCTCCCTTTATTCCACGCTGAAAAATAGATCTTAAGTTTGGAAGCGTTGATATCTCAAGTCTCATAGATTTGAGGTATTAATTTCAAGTTAGTATATGTATGTAGCATCTCAGATTCACTTCTATTCAATCAATAAGGGTCTACTTAATCCTTTCTTCAATTCATTTATCAAATTCCTAGAATTTGATTAATGAATACCTTGATAACTTTCATAAGCCAATAAGGTAGCCCTTATATCTCTAAATAGAGAAAGCCCTTGTCACGATGGAACCCACACACCCTGTGGATATAAGACTATGGGAAACCCACGCATTGGAACCCAACCTACGTTCTTCCATATATACGATGCATACTCCCCTGAATCAACCAAGGTAATTCTTTACCGTCGCCATATAACATTATAGCCAAAGTTTAATAAACATTACCAAGGCTATTCACGCCTTGACTTGAATTTAAACTAAGGCCATTACAAACAACGGGCCCACACATCCAAACGTAGAACACACGAGCTGATTCGTACTTGGCTTATCCTCTGCGTGCCTTGGTTAAACTTCGGGCAAGTCCAACGTGCGATCACCGTCTGATGGCCCTCTACCAAATTGACGTCTCTCGATAATATCGCTCGGCGTCCTGGTACGGGCATTAACACACAATGGCACGCTTTAACCGGTGATTTTCGTGGTCCACCCTTGCCACGCATCAACAGGTCTATGGAATCGCTACAAATTCTTCAATACTGCTTTCCGTATAAGAGTGGTGCGATGAATACTAGAAACCGCCATCACTTTTCTCCCTCATGGTTCCGTTGCTTTACTCCAAGTTCCGTGTTGCGCTCTGTCGGGTGTATTTCCTCTGCGCCTCCATTATATCTTGTTAAAGGCTTGTTCCGAGTTTTCTGTGTATATACCATCTCCTGGATATCTTCCCATTGAATTGGTCTGTAAGCTATGGCTTAGCACATTCCGTTACAGTTAGACTCTCACTATGTTGGTATTAGACTTCGGCAGAATGAGGTCCAACGTATCTTTCACCGTATAGATTGGACTACCATTGCATTGCTTCCCAATTGGCATAACATATTAACACTAATTCTAACATGATTCAACATACACTGGTTATAAATTCTTGTATTGGAACTCTAGGCCCATTCTCACAGGGTTCTTAATAAATGCTGGGCAGGGTCTTATTCTACGAATCCTCGAACCTTGGCTTGCTGAAGGCAGAATCTTTTTACACAGCAGCATTCCATACCAATTTCAGAGATTACTCACGCAACTAATTACAAAGGTTTAGAGTACTTATACAGGAATGGAATCAATCAATCACATGCATTAAAACCATTCTTTCATTTAGCTATATAAGAAATTATTTACAACTCCTGTTACAGCCAGATCTTCAATGTAATGGTCCGCCGCTCTGTCTCTATTACAGTATTATACAGCCTTACAATTCTCTAAGCAGGTCTATGCAGGTGCCTCGACTTTGTCACATAGGTTTATTCTTATATAACTACAAGGAATCGATTAAATTCCTTGATGACTCACAGACCCTTCAAATTCATACAGTTCCAATTAGACTAGCCTCCAAAACTGACTATCTCTTCAGGTGCCCATCAATCATTCGAGCAGTTACAATATTTTCCCTTCAATTAACTAAAATAACTCAAGTATGAATATTTACATGGGGAAGCAAAACATGAGACCCCCCTTTAGGTTTATTTATGTACAAAAGTGTCTTGGGTCCAATGCCCCTGCATCAGACTCCCCAGGTTCAAATGATTCATGATCTCCTGATCATGTGCTTTCATCTTTATCTGCCTAGATCCCATACGTTGTTCTGCAACTGGTTATCTTTTGCAGCATTATTCTTTCGCATTCCTCCTGGCTTCCAAAATTTATGTTGTGGCTTTCCATAGGCTGTACCTTTACATCCTCTATCTGCTTTGCTTGTGCTGCTGCTTCCTTGTTTCCTTGCTGTTACCCTTTTCTGAGGCATCTTTATCATTAAATTTCTTATAAATTATATTTCTTTGTCTACTCTTTCCTCTGACTGCCGGACACTTAATTTTGTTTGCTACATTATTATTTCTTCAGTTCTTACTGCTGCCCTATTCACTATGCTTACTTCCACCCAATCATTCATACCCTCTCTGCAACATTAAAACTTATGCTCCTTTGCTGGCAACACTTCAGTTTGTTGCTTCAGCACTCCCTCCAGCAACACTCCAAGCTGTTGCTCTGGCATCTCACCTTCTTTTCTGATTATCTTCAGCAAACATTCTCTCCATCTCCTTTGGCCAAACAAGTCTTCTCCATGCTGCAACTCCAGTTCAGCATCTTCTTCTTCTGTCTCGGAAATCTTCCGCAATTGCCTTCCTTCTTCTTGATTGACTTGAGTAGTCAAATAAAGTTCTCTAGCCATTGTATCTTCATCTTCTTTCAGAGTAAAACTCTAGTTCTCCACTGCTATAGCAGCCCCATTAGTCTGCCATGCAGTCTTCTCTTTAATCTTCCCTTGGCTATTCGAAGAAGCCAATCCTTCTCTGCTACCAATAGCAACAATATTTTCCCGCATAGGAGACATGGTTGTCTCATCTTCACCCAGCTACTCAGCCTCATTCTGCAGCAGCTCGTCTTTTTCTAAGACAACTCCAAGTGATGGATTGTCTTCTGCTTTTCCTGTCAACACAGTCACTTCATTAGTTCCAAAACCCCAAGACCCAATTGTCCCTACTGATGACTCAATCATCACTTCTTTTCTATCTTCATCCCATTGTGTCTTCACATTCTATAACCCCCAATTCTGAAATTGAGGTCTTCTCTCTTATATGGAATCATGTTTATTCAACATACTCTCTAGCAGCTCAATTTCTTCATTCCATGGTTTAAAGTCTCCCACAGAATTCTCCTTCTCTGTCAATTGACTGTCCCATGCTGTCAACTTACCTCCGTCATCAATAGGATCTACATTCATCCAACATCCGTCAGCATCAAACTCACAAGGCCTTAGAGCCTTTCTCTATTCTGCCAGCACCTCAATATGTTGTCCCAAATTTCTTTTATCCTCAATCAGCACATCAGAATGCTGATTCCGATTCTTCAAATATTTCTTGAGACTGTCAGCTAGTCTCTCCTCTGCACCATCCTCTTCAAGGATGTCCTTCTGCTCTAGCTCACAAGAAGGAACTTTCTCATCTTCAATCATCCATATCCTTACCATCTAGACATATTCTCTCTGTGGTTCTGTCCTCTGCTCATGCCACAATCTTGGTATCTCACCACAATCTTCTTTATCTTCTGCTGTCACGATCTCCTCAGTCTTCATCAGAATAAAATCCTGATTCCCCATCTTTGCAAAGACTCTAGCTACCTGTCCATCCTTCTCCACATGGCCCTTTAACAAAAGTAGCCTGTCATTATCAACATTAATGACAAATTTATCTTTATCAGCTCCATTGAAACAATCTCTCCTATAAAATAAGGAATTAATGAATTTCTTCTGCTGCAGTAGTTCAATCTGTTCTTCATCTGAAAGATACTCATCATACTTTACTTGGCAACAGTCAACTTCATTTGTCACAGTCCCATCATGTGAACTTCCTTCATTAGCACCTGCATTCACATACAATTCGTTAGTTGTAAAAACATAAGACCTCATGGTCTCATTTGGTGATTTGATCACCACATCTTCTTGTTGTTCCAAGTCTTCCACATGCTCCAGAGATTCTTCAATGGTATCTTCTTCAGAGTCCTCAAGCTGTTCAACCTCTAGCTTCTGGCAAATATCACAAACTAAAGCTCTTCTACTTCCAATATGTTGGAAAGAATAATCTTTCTCCAACTATGCATGGGCATCTTCAAAACATGTAGCTGTTCCATTTTCTTCCTTGGTGACAAAATCAGCAGTTTGTTCTTTCTCACTTGTTGTTCCTGCAAACATACAAAATATGTCAGATGTAAGGCTCTTGCACCCCTTGGTCCCACTTCAAGCCTCAGTCTCCAAGTCTTTCTCCAGATACTCAATCACTCTGAGTATTTCTCTCTTCTTCTGAGCATTCATCATCTTCTCCTTCTTCCTTTGTAGCCTCTGGCACTTTATCTTTTTCTTCATGAGCCAACCAACTCTCTGGCTTTCTTCTATCCTCCTCTTTAGTTCATTGAGCTCTTCCCTGATCTCAGCGACTTCTTTCCAATATTCTTCATCTGTGATTCTCTTCCTCATGCCAATTTCTTTGGCATTTTCCCACACTCTTTTGCTGTGGCCTCTTCTAGGACCTCTGAAATCGTTGCAGTCTCTGCTATGGCTCTCAGTAGCCATTCCCTTCTCTAGGAGTTCTTCACTCACAATCTGCACTAAGCCTCTACAACAACAAGCTCTCTTGCTGCAAGTTACCTCACCAAGCTTCTCTCCCGAGCTTCGTCTTTTGGCAAGTACTGGTACCCTCTCTTTGGAACTTCCTAAGCACTCTCTCTTCTCTCTAGGCTTCACTCTACAACTTTCTCAAGAACACTCGCTTTCTTCTTCCATCCAACCTCAGTTGGGAATTATTTCAGGTTCTGCCACACTCTTTATGCACTCAGAATCCCTTGCTGGACTCTTCTATCACTGCTCTCAAAGCTTGTGACCTACTTTTGCTTAGATGTCTTCCTCAATTTCTTACACTCTGTATTCTGAAAACAATAAATTCCAACCAGAGTTCCAATAAGGCCCATCTTCTTACCTCTCAAGATCCCTGAATGATCTTGTTCCTTCTCTCCTCACCTGCACTGCATCTACCTACTGCAATCTTCTGTATTCAAATCCCGATTCTGTTCATCTGGAGACCTTCACTGCATGCCAAATCAAATCTGCAATAGATTCTAACATCAATTATTCTTTCATGTTCAATACATGTGCATTTCAAAAACAAACTCTTCAATGAGTTAACTAAATTATAGCTTTGATACCACTTGATAGTGGTTTCACTGCCGAACCCACATTCCCTGTACTTTTCAATGTTTCACTTAAACTGTATGTAAAGTGCATGTGAAGCTTCCACAATTCTGGCACCCTCACAATCTCCCTTTATTCCACGCTGACAATTAGCTCTCTTAAGTCTGGAAGCGTTGATATCTCAGGTCTCGTAGATTTGAGGTATTAATTTCAAGTTAGTATATGTATTTAGCATCTCAGATTCACTTCTATTCAATCAATAAGGGTCTACTTAATCCTTTATTCAATTCATTTATCAAATTCCTAGAATTAAATTAATGAATACCTTGATAATTTTCATAAGCCAATAAGGCAGCCCTTATATCTCCCAATAGATCAAGCCCTTGTCACGATGGAACCCACACATCCTGTGGATATAAGACTATGGGAAACCCACCCATTAAAAGGCGAACCAATCTAAATTGGAACCCAACCTACGTTCTTCCATATATATGATGCATACTCTCATGAATTGACCAAGGTAATTCTTTATCGTCGCCATATAACATTATAGCCAAAGTTTAATAAACATTACCAAGGTTATTCACGCCTCGACTTGAATTGAAACTAAGGCCATTACAAACAACGGGCCCACATGTCCAAACGTAGAACACACGAGCTGATTCGTACTTGGCTTATCCTCCGTGCGCCTTGGTTAAACTCTGGGCAAGTCCAACGTGCGATCACCATCCGATGGCCCTCTCCCAAATCGACGGCTCTCGATAATATCGCTCGGCGTCCTGGTATGGGCGTTAACGCGCGATGGCGTGCTTTAACCAGTGGTTTTCGTGGTCCACCATTGCCACGCATCAACAGGTATATGGAATCACTATGAATTCTTCAATACCGCTTTCCATATAAGAGTGGTGCGATGAATACCAGAAACCGCCGTCACTGTTCTCCCTCATGGTTCCATTGCTTTACTCCAAGTTCTATGTTATGCTCTGTCGGGTGTATTTCCTTTGCGACTCCGTTATATATTGTTAAAGGCTCGTTCCAAGTTTTCTGCGTATATACCAGCTCCTGGATATCTTCCCATCGAATTTTTCTGTATACTATGGCTGAACACGTTCCGTTACAGTTAGACTCTCACTATGTTGGTATCAGACTTCGACAGAACAAGGTCCAACGTATCTTTCACCGTACAAATTGGACTACCATTGCATTGCTTCCTAATCGGCATAACATATTAACACTAATTCTGACATGATTCAACATACACTAGTTATACAGTCTTGTATTGGAACTCTAGGGCCATTCTCATGGGGTTCTTAATAAAAGCTGCGCAGGTTTCTATTCTACCGATCCTCGAAACTTGGCTTGCTAAAGGCATAATCTTTTTACACAGCAACATTCCATACCAATTTTAGAGATTACTCACGCAACTAATTACAAAGGTTTAGAGTACTTGTACAGGAAGGGAATCAATCAAACACATGCATTAAAACCATTCTTTCATTCAGTTATATAAGAAATTATTTACAACTCCTGTTACAGCCAAATCTTCGATGTAATGGCCTGCCGCTCTGTCTTTATTACAGTCTTATACAGCCTTACAATTCTCTAAGTAGGTCTGTGCAAGTCCCTTGATTTTGTCACAAAGGTTTATTATTATACAACTACAAGGAATCGATTCAATTCCTTGACGACTCATAGACCCTTCAACTTCCTACAGTTCCAATTAGACTAGCCTCCAAAACTGACTATCTCTTCAGGTGCCCATCAATCATTCAGGCAGTTACAATATTTTCCCTTCAATTAACTAAAATAACTCAAGTATGAATATTTACATGGGGAAACAAAACATGAGACCCCCCTTTAGGTTTATTTATGTACAAAAGTGTCTTGGGTTTAATTCCCCTGCATCATCCCATCAAGGGCATACTCTAATCGCAATCCGTTGAAAGACATTTCAATGAATGCTCAACTTTGACACCAAGAAAACACTGCAGCAAATTCGAATTCCACCATCACAAAACTCAGTTGCTTCAATAATTGCAATCTCCTCCAATGATCAACTACTCTGATACCATGTAGAAATTATATAAATTATGTGTTATATGTCCAAGATTCTCCTGATATCACACTATTTTAACTTCATGCAAAATATAGAATCTATTCCACCATTGATCATCTGCGAAAATTAACTCAAGATTGCAATGCACACATGAAACAATAAAAAATCACACACATTAACACAGTTGTTTAACGGGAAAGCCTGAAGATGAAAGCCCCAACTAGATGTATATAATATATGTCATAGAGATCATGTAACAATCCTCATACAAAGCTGATCATATCAAGCTCTCAGTGCAATACAATCACTACACACTAATCAGGCCCGATCTTGCAAATCCATGCACCAATATTGGCCACCTACTAGGCTGCCTCTAATACGCAATCCCTGCTGAAGAATGGCTCTGAATGAACTTGAATTGCTCCAGCCTTGCTCACACAATCCTCATTGGCATCTCCACTGAGGTTTGGATGTAATCAATGCATCACTATAGTCACAAATGATAGTCACACTTGCTCTTTCATCTATCTCTCCATTGATCTCCACTGAAACTACCATGAACTATAGTTAATCGATGTATTTTTCAGTTGATTAATGAGTTATTATTTGTGAATTAATTAACTAATTAATTCATGCCACTCTCACTAGTGTATCAATCAGTTAGACTAGATACAACTAGCTCAACTGAGTCTAACTGAGTTAAACTAAATACAACTCCACAAACTACTTCTCCAACTCCACCAAACTCTATCACATGAGTTCTAACTGAAGTCCTCCATGTAATAGATCTAGTAAACCCTTAGGAATAATGCAATTCCTTCTGTGAGTTGTTGTGCCACATCTATGCATTTAACTGAAATGCTCCAAGAGAATAGGATAATGTTTAAAGTCTAAATATTATTAAGAGCTAATAATATTAGACATATCTATTTTTAGACTGGTAATATAAAAATAGACTCCGCCTAATATGTCTAAAAATAGCAGTCGATCTATTTTTGCAACTTCACCAACCATCCAGAAATAGCATCCTGCAACTCATAGAATATGATCGACATGTCTAAAAATAGACTTTGCACCAAAAATAGCCTGTGATCCCACTTAGTGAAGGCGAATCTTTTCAGTAAGCTCATCATCTTGTTGAATCTCAACATTTATACAAGTAATCACATAAAATGGATCGTGCAGGTAAAATCAATAAGGAGAGCATATAAAAACCAATCTATGAAACAAGATTCAATCTATGAAATAAAATTCATAATACACACTTTGAAGAAAGAACCAAGGGAATTAGAATAAAAATGTACCTTAACCCATGAAAAGAAATTCTAAAGTTTCCTGACTACCACTACTTCAACCAACTAACCTGAACAAGAGGGAGAAATATGAAATTTACCTCATTTTACTGGGCATGTCAAATCCACCTTCTGAAATTCTTACTAGACCAATTCAACAAACAAAGTCACCTGTGGCCACAGAAAATATGGGTATCTGCATAGGTGCTCACATAGAATGGATCATACAACGAAAACCCATAAGGAAAGCATATAAAAACTACTATATCCTTACAACTTCTTTGTTTCCCTTCCAAGTTCACATGAATTCATTAATTTACAAGAGCTTAGGCCAGGGAAATCCATTAAAAAACCAAGAGCCTGTATCTAGATAGGTATTTTAATGTTGGGGGTATGTGAATTCCTGAATTTTGGACATTCATGACAATAAAAATTGTACACTTCCATATCCTACATGAAGACCACGATTCCAAATTCTATGTTGATGATCACATACAAACGAAAACCTTCCCTTATATGCTAGTGAACCTCATGTGACACTCCTCTTTGCTTGAACATATAGGGCCCATGATTCTTGAGGTGCATATAGTCTATAGGCCATACTATCATAACATATATAATAGCTCTAGGGGATGTAACATCAACCCTTATGGTCATCAACCATAAGCTCTGCTTTCTCTAGGTGGAAGCATCATTTTCCATATGATTTGCCTCCTTGTTACGACCTCAAAGAATATGAAGAAATTACACACAGGTGAAAATGATCAATAGTGCACAAATTCTGGGGAAGGAGCGTACAAAATGTAAATCCATGGGGCTAGTTCTTTTGATGGGGGATTGAATATTGATAATAAGATCTCCTAGAATCACTAAATTGGCCACATGCCTCTTTTTGGAAATGAGAAATCCTTGGGGCAACCCATAAGTTTATGTTTCGTTATTTGATCAAATTCTCAACCCCGAGACATTCTTAGTGATGGATGTTTCCTCAAGATTAATAGGTTTCCCTCGCCTTCCTTCTGCCCCTAATCATTGGCCTTTCAAGCAAGTGTTAATTTGATAAAGAAAACATTAAGGAAATTGAATATCAAACCACATTGTGGAAGCAAAAATTTAATGAAATAACTAAGTGTTGTATAATCAAAAGAAAAAGTATTATTTCTATTCATATGTAGTAAATATTTGATATGTACATATACATATGGTGTATCATTAGCCTTTTCAAAGTTATTAATTTCATAAACAAAAATTTAAAGAAAATAAATATGAAAACACATTGTGGAAAACAAGTTCAAAGACATAATTAACTGTAATATTAATAATAATGTGACATGCACAAAAAAACATTGAGGATAACAAACTTCTTGTAGAAATGAGAATATAACATATAAAAAACAAATTGATAAAATACATAATGTTAACCCATGAAATATACACTAAGGAAAAGGTTATTGATACAAGAGTAGATGAGGATCATGTTGAGTGATAATGCATTGTGGAATAAAAGGAAACCTAAAAAGATTGGTATCCCTAGGAAGGAGAATAGTATGGATATTTAAAAATTCTCAGTTATTATGATGATCAAATACTGATTAATACCATCATATCGTTTAGAAATTAGGTTATATATTTTCTTATGATTATATTTCTATAAAGAGTTTTGGAACGCTTTATAAAGTAATTAGGAGAGCATATAATTTAATATAATTTGATTCTAAGTTATTACATCAGAGGCCCTATATATTGAAATTGAAATATAATGAAAATTTACATAAGAAGATATCTAAGATGTTATGTGATAGCGTTATTTAAGTGATTGAAGAGAGACTTGGTTCTACCAATAGTGGTGTCTAATTATACAAATGTGAAGCTCATAATTTTCATGTGTTTTCAAAAGTTTAGGTAGCCATCAAATATATTTTTCATTTACATTCAACCAAAGAGATATTAGAAGTTGTAAGCTAGTAATTCTATTCATTACTTAAGAAATATTTAGGTTATTTCATAAATATTTGGTGATTCAAAGCTAGTAAATCTATTCATTCCTCAAAAAAATATTTAGGTTATTTTATAAATAATTGGTGAACCAATAGAAAGATCAACCACTTACAACCAATGTGCAATTAAATACAAGGATTCTACCTATCAAAATTTTCATTCAATATATTTGTATGTCAACAAGTAAAGCTATAATCTAAAAAATTAAAAGAGACTAACTAGAAAAAAATATTTTACATAAATTAGTAAGCATTTCTTTGAACATATGAAATTAATAAACTGAAAGATAGTATGTCAATATTTTTAACATTGGCTATAATAATAATAATAATAATAATAACAACAAAAACAAAAACAACAACACAAGATTTTTTGTTCTTCTTAGTCCTTCTTAGTAATAAAATTAATAATACCATGGTCTAATACCATGCTTTATCAATACCATGGGCCATCTAGAATTTTGATTATTGTATTATGTTTCGAGGTTTATTTTGTTACGATACCTTACTTTGGGCCAATACCATGGTTTATCATGGCTTATCAATACCACATGCCCAAAAAAAAAACTTATTTCACAATCCAACTATTTTACTATATTTTAATTTAATTTAATTTTATAACATTTTTTAATTAAATCTAACAAAAAAAAAAGGTTATAATTTATTTTTAGGTATATCTAAACACTCAATCCTCATGAGATTCAATGGGGGTTTTAATAAAATAAAAAAATGTAATATAATATATATATATATATATATATATATATATATATATATATATGAAATTTACATAATAACAGCCTAGATCCATCTTAACCTCACATCTATCAAATACCTTGAGGTGCAAACCTCTTTTGAGTGAAAAAATTTAGGTAAGGTTGCACCTCGAGAGATTTGATTCCTCTTTACGCTTGATAGATTTGGGCTTAAGATTTATCTAGGTTAGTTTTAGCCATACACAGTCATACAATATTTTTTGAACACCTAATTATTTTGATCTTTTTAAATATGATAAATATCCCTAAGATTAATTTGGTCAATTTAATTTTAAATTTGTTTTGTTACCTCAGTTTGTTGAGATGAGAAAGACTATTAATAATTTGAATGACGAAAAGTTATGAAATAAAAATTTTCAGTGCAAAGTGATAATATAACAATGTTAAATGTTAGAAAATGTGAATAATAAGAATGTAGTAAGTTACAAACAATCTTCATTGTGATCAATCTCAAACTATTTTATTCTAATGTTATTATTGTCACACTTATTAGTTTTTTACATATTCTTATATCGATCATATTAAAATATTTTTTACATATTCTTATATCGATCATATTAAAAGGAAAGTTGAAATCATATACCATTCAAATATTCAATTCAAGCTATTGTAGTATACCTTGTCTCTCTTTCTCTATAATATTAATAGTAGTTTTTTCCAAATTCAATCATTGTGACTTATGGATTGTTAAACCCAGAATAATTTTTAATTTTTGTTGTTTTATATTACCTCGTTTGAATGAAAAGTGATTAACAATGTTGAATAATAGAAAATGGGAATAATAAGAATGTAATCAAGTACAAATAATTTATAGTTTTATGAATCCAACATTTTTGGTAAGTGAACGTTTTATTTAGGAAGAAAATTCAAGTATTATGTTATGGTTGAATTACTATAGCACAAAATTCAATGGGCATTATGAATGATTTTGTATGTGGTTACACTGCAAGAGAGTGTATATGTTTTGGGAGTGAGAAGGAGATAAAAAGGAGCATAAACAAGGGGAGATATAGATATATTTGTAGGGGGAGAGAGGGAATAAGAAAGAGGTGGAAAGAGATATTGAGGAAGAAAGATAAATATCGAGAGAGGAGTGGAAGAGAGAGAGATAGGGGAAGAGAGAGAGAGTATGTTTTGGTTGTGAGATAGAGATAAGAATAAGGAGAGATGATGAGAGATAGAGATATAGAAGGAGGCATAGATGTTATTACAATGAAATCAATGCATAATATTAATCTAATTATTTTACATCATACATCTAGTTGCAGGCATCAAATAAGAAATCAACATCTACACTGAAATCAATGCATCTAGTGAAAATAATCAAATAGGATTAGAAATCAACATCTATACTAAAATCAATGCATCTAGTCCATACTATCAAATAGTATTATAAATCAACATCTACACTAAAATCAATGCATCTACTGTAAGAAATAAAATAGCATTAGAAATCAATATCTACACTAAAACCAATGCAACCAATGGAAGCAATCAAATAGGAGTAGAAATCAACCTCTACACTAAAATCACTACATCTAGTGTAAGGTATTAAATAGGATTAGAAATCGAAATCTACAATGGAATAAATGCATCCAGTGCAAGCGATCATATGGTACTATAAATCAATATCTACGCTGAAACCAATCCAATTAGTGCAAGAAATTAAATAGGAGTAGAAATCAACATCTACACTTAAATCAATGATTCTAGTATAAGGTATTAAATAAGATTATAAATCGACATCTACACTAAAATAAATGCATCTAGTGAAAGCAATCAAATATGATTATAAATCAATAGCTACATTGAAATCAATCCATCTAGTGCAAGAACTCAAATAGGAGTACAAATAAAAAACTACATTTAAATCAATGAATCTAGTGTAAGGTATTAAATAGGATTACAAATCGACATCTACATTGAAATCAATGCATCTAGTGCAAGCGAAAAAATAGGATTAGAAATAAGGAACTATACTAAAATCAATACATATATTTTAGTGAAAAGTCAAAATATTGGCATGACTTTCTAGATCTAACTTCTATGACTGTATTTCTCTTTGGGTGTCTCTTTATTATTCCCTCTATATACACTTTCCATTCAGTGTCTATCTCCCTCCCTCTCTCCTCTCTCTGCCCCCCTCTCCCTCCCTTTATCTATATTTCTCATCTTCCCTCTACCACCATTACATCTATATCTATACCTCCCTCCATCTCTCCTTTTCACTCTCTCTCTATCTCTCTGTTTCTCTCTCTCCATATCAATGCATTTAGTGCAAAGAATAATCTAGGGTTACATATCAATATCTACAATGAAATCAATACATCCAATGCAAGCAATCAAATAAAAGTAGAGATAAAAATCTACACAGAAACAAAATCATCTAGTGTCTATCTCCCTCTCTCTCTCCTTCTTTGTCTCCCCATACCTCTCCCCCTCGCACCTCTCTCTCCTTTCCTTCCCTTGCTCTATATTTCTCTTCTTCCCTCTTCCATAGTGCCATCTATATCTATACCTCCCTCCATCCCTCCTTTTTTTTATCTCTTTCTCAACCCCCTAAATACATCTCTCTCTCTCTCTCTCTCCCCCTTTCTTTGTCTCTATCTCCTTCCCTCTTGTCCACTCCATCTATATCTATATATCCCACTGTCTCTCCTTCTTTATCTCTTGATATCATCCTGCATACACACACTCTCTCCATATCTATTTATCTATCTATCTCTCCCTCTTCCTCTACCTCTTTGTCTCTTCCCCTTCCCCCTCTCTATCTCTACCCCCTCCATCTATATCTTTATCTCAACCCCAAAACACACACACTCTCTCTCCATATTTATCTCTCTCTCTCTCTCTCTCTCTCTCCCCCCATGTCTATCTCTCTTCCCCCATCCTTCTCTTTGCATTTCTCTGCAGCGCTCTTCCCCACCCCCCCTCCATCTATATCTCTATCCCCCTTGTCTCTCCTTCTCATCACAAAAACATACACACACTCTCTCTTCCCCTTATCTTCTTCTCCCTCTCTCTCTCCCTCTCTTGAATCTTCCTCTCCTCTCTCCCCAATCATCTCTCCATCTGTCCCTTGTCACTCCCTTTCCCTCTCGACCTTTCTCTTTTTATGTGATTCTTCCCCTTCCAACTCCATCTCTCTCTCCTCTCTCTAAAATTCTCTCTCTCTTCCTTCCTCTCTCTCGCTTTCTCTCCCACCTCCCTCTATCCCTCCACCATCACACAAATTCTCTCTCTCCACCATCCAATGTTGTGAATATCTCCCTCTCTCTCTCTCCTTCTCGCTCTCCCCCTCTGTAGCCCATCCATATAAAAGTATTCTCATTTTTAATTGATCAAAACCTCCATTTTTTTATTAAAACCCATTTTAATTTCTTTGAGAATATTTTTAGTAGTAGTGAGGATGAAGAGTTTATATATACCTAAAAGTAGTTATAACTTTTTCTCTTTCGTATTTAATTAAAAATTTGATAAAATTAAATTAAAATAAAGTATTTATAATTTTTTTTTTAATTTTGAAATAAGTTATGGCTCTTGGGCATGTGGTATTGATAAGCCATGGGATGGGTCCATGGTATTGTAACAGAATAATTAAAAGCCTAGATCCCTAACATAATACTCAAAATCATAGATGGCCCATGTTATTGATAAACCATGGTATTAGCCCACGGTATTATGATTTTCTTCTCTCCTCTCCATCTCTCTATCTTTTTCTTATTAATTAAATTTAAAGATAGTTATGCAATCATTATTTTAATTTATATGATAAAATGGATGCTAATTTATAAATGCTATTTATATGTTATATATTTTAAAGTGATATGTATATTATAATTTAAAGATGATTATGCAATCATTGTTTTAATTTATATGGTAAAAATATGTTAATTTAAAATTACTATTTATATGTTATATATTTAAATGTGATATGTATATTATACTTTTTTTTTTTTTATCTAAAAAATAGTTAGTAATTTTATTAATAAAAATCAAAGTTACAATATCTCACATCTCAGATATCACCCCTAACACTCACCCATCTAACTCACATATCATCCCTAACACTCACCCATCTAACATTGAGACTCACACTCACCCATCTAACCCCATCCACCCCATCCACCCTAAAATCTTGTAGCTCTCGACACAATGATTAATATTCAATATGCATAATCAAACAAGAAATATTTTGACCAAAATCATGATTAAGGAGTTGCAAGCAAATAAATCTATTATTTCCTTAACATATATTTAGAATACAAACAAACATTGATCAAAGAAAAAAATCAATAATATAATATTTATTATATTTAAATAAAAAATAATATCTCTATTTAAAAAAAATAATGTATTTAAGAAATGTTAATTAAGATATCAAAATTATTCAAATTTAAGAAATGATAATTAAGATATCAAAATTATTCAAACCACATAGAATTTTTAGATATATCCTCAACTACCGAAGTTTCCTTCAGCACTTTTACCAAAGAAAACCCAGCATTGATGCACTTCTTGATCCGTGGGATGTGGGACACTTACCCATCAAGCATAAGTGTAATTCTACGTTTTGCTTAAAGCACGTGAGCCTTGTGGGCAGGTCGGCTCTTCATTATATATTAAATACGGCTGGTTTATCACGATATTTATAATGCTCGGGTATTGTGTTGATTACCATCATCGTTGATTAGCATTGTGACTTATATTGTTTGGTGTCGAGTTTGGGCTGTGACTTACATTGGTGCGAGTTTCTGGCTTATTACAGCATAATGTCGTATTCAAAGGATTCTCACTACAGCGAGGTATTGGGTAACTCATATTTATTTTAATAAATGACATGACATCACCAATTGATCTAGGAAGTCTACTCATTTCAGAATTGTTTGAGCTCAACGACTATTATTTTTTCATCATAAGCCAACTATAACGAGGTACTAACGGTCTATGCCACTATTTTTCATGCTTAGGTTGCTCGTTTGGCTTCCAAAAATGGTAATGATATCCTGGCTATGTACACGTTATTTAGCAGTTTGGATGTGAATGATGATATGACCAGAAATTTTGGTCTCGGAGAACTGTATCAAAAGGTACTGAAGAATTTATATTTCTGTTTACGTTAGAGCAGAGTAAATGACATTTAATTGAAATCTCTATTGTATTGCAGAGCTTTAACACTAACTTTTGAATTCATGTTTGAGAAAGATGGGATTACTTTATAGCAGAATTATGATATGGAGTTATGAGGTTGATGAAGTCATTTTTGTTTCAGAATTGTCATGATTATGAACTCCTTAGAAGCACGCCAAATATGGAATTTAGGAAGAAGTTCTGCATCCAATTTGTTCGATTGGTTTATAGTTTGTCAAATTTCCAAAGGTAATAGACGTGGGCTTTTTATTGGTTTCAAATTCCCCTAATATTAATTCTATTGGAAAATTTCTTTGACTACATTGATAATTATTGTATGCCTTGTGATAAATCAGCTTGGAGGGTTTAGATGAAGAGTGGTCTTTGGTGGGAAAATTTCTTTGACTACATTGATAATTATTGTATGCCTTGTGATAAATCAGCTTGGAGGGTTTAGATGAAGAGTGGTCTTCAGTGGCGAATAGTATCGAAGAATTCGTGACATCAAAGAGCACAACAGAATCAGACGTATTGCGAATCATTTCGATTTTAATATTTGTTGTTCATTTTCATAAGAGGATGGCAGTGCAACCTGGATTCCACACAAATGCAGTTTTAGTTGCATTTGAATTTGCGGCGCGCCTCTTGCAAATATGTGCATCTGTCAATGACGTCTTTTCAACGGCTTTGTTGCCTGCTTTACTAGCTTTTGTAGAGTGGTATGTGTACAGCCCTGACATGATTACAGAGAAAGTTGAAGCTTCTGTCGTTATAAACCAGGATGAAGGAGAGTCGATAAGCAGGGCAAGATTGATGTTCTGGAGATGCTGTCAAAATTTTCTATCGACCACCTTGTCAGGAAAAAACATGCAGGGCCACGGTGGTATCTTGAGTTCTTGCAGAAATAACGGTGAATTAGTGGATCGTGTTGCCCTATGGGAGGATAGAGTGCTTCAAGTATACGCTCCGTTTGATCCAGTTCACCGTATGCTGAATTTGACAAGATCGCTTTCGTGCGGAGCTGAAGAAAACAAGAATTGTATGGCAAGAATAATCGATGTCGTTCGAAAGGCTGTGCCACCGAATTTTGAAACATCACAATTACAAGGTGATCCAAAAAGAAAAGAAAGTAATCAAACAGGGGATGTACAGAGCAGTTCTACTGGACCTTCTGGTACGAAGGACTAGAGTCGATTTTAGGTGTTATTTAACTAGATTAGATTTAAGTTGTTAGTTGAGAATTGACATGAATTAATTAGGAGGATTATGAACTAGTTAATGTTAAATATTTGCGATATGTCTTATGATATGAGATTCTACTGGACCTTCTGGTACGAAGGACTAGAGTTGATATATGAGATTCTACTCGACCTTCTGGTACGTATGACTGGAGTCTATTTTAGGTGTTATTCAATTAGATTTAAGTTTGTTGGTTGAGAATTGATATTAATTATGAGGATTATGAACTATCTAATGTTAAATATTCTGATATGTTTAATGATATGAGAATATTTAAATGTATTTGAAATAAGGATTTGGTATCCAAAAAAATGTGTTAATATTAATGTTAAATAAGGATTTAGTAGTTAATGTTAAGTATTTGTGATTTGCGGTAAATATATTTAGTGGTAATTTTGATATTTATTAGTGGTAAATATACTTGATTATTATTATATAGGATAAGTATTGGATTATGAAAAAATATTAGTTATGAGAAAATATTCATACACATTATTATTAAATTGGACAAGTGTGGATTATATTGTTTTATAATAAAGTATGGTTTTTTGAAGTGATTAATGAATATTAGGTTGTGTTCCTTCATATAAAGGATTTTTTTTTCTCAATAATTTTGGTTTAAGTTTGATATCTTTTAATGGTAAATTCACATTATTATTATTATAGGACAATTATTGGATTATATTGTTTTGTAAGAAAGTATGGTTTGTAAAGTGATTTTTTTAGTAGTTAACGTTAAATGTTTGTGTTAGTGGTAAATGTATTTGGTAGTAATTTTGATATTTAATAATGGTAAATACACATGATTATTATTATATATATAAGTATTGGATTATATTCTTTTGTAATAAAGTATTGTTTGTAAGATGACTTTTCTTATAATGAGTAGTGGGTAGTGTTTCTCAGTTTTTTTTATTTATTGGCAGTGGCAAATGTATTTTTTGTTTTTCTTCAAAGTGTTTCCATGAATTCTTTTTTATAACTAGAAGAATGTTTGGTAGTGTTATTCTATTTTAAGGTTTTTTTTTTTTTTTTTTTTTTCTCTCAAGATTTTTGGTATTGTTAATTATAAATATATTCAGTGTTTCTCTTTCAAGTTTAGTGTTTGTAAATAGTTACATGTATTATACTAATTTGGTTGATATTGCTATTCACCTGCTTCAACCGCAACAACTTGACCAATTGCACGTACTACAAGTGGATTGTGTCTTTTTCACCTAATAATTTCCTATAACTCATATTATGCCACTCATGTCCAAGCTCAACTTGTCCCACTTAAATATTTACCAGTAAAAGGATCACATGATCTAGCCATGGCCATAAAAAAACTAAGAAACATAGCTTACATAGGAAATATTTCACATGTATGTTCAGTTCTTTCTTGATTCCCAACAACCAAACAAAAAATCAAAAAAACCAACTCCGAGCCTTATAACTAGCCTAACATCTTAAATTTTGAGCTTCAAAGATATAAAACCTTGCTTATATAGAGAGATCCCTCTCTGGACCTAGGAGGGCTAGATCCTGAGGTTTGAAAGTGGTTCTGATGTTGTCTCATCTTTTGGTCTTGCCAATCTGGCCAAAACATGGGAACCCCAACAGGTTCTATAACTATCAGATCAGAGCAAAGCAGGAGACTGGTATTTATACCAGAATCATACAAAAATCAGAGTGTATGGAATTTTGGTTTTCAAGTTCCTGTGGTAATTGTTTACTGAAGAGTTTGCCGGATTATCCACAGTCTCACGAAACACTTTTCAGAGTGTATGGAATCCAACTAGTGCTGCACAAGCTTCCAAAACACCTCCCAATGATGATATTTTCTTTAGAATACGTCAGACAGATCTTGAATTTAGATGCAATCAATTTCCTTTCAGCTGAAAAAGGTGACCCAATTCAAGATTAAAAATGAACTAGGGCCTTTTATATGCAATAGCAGGAATGCTAAACTTGAGGCAGACACATGTTTACAAGAGTTAAAATTCAGCAGGAGTTTCAAATGGTCATATGACCCCTTGGGTGTCATAAGAAAATTGAGAGTTAATTTCAAATTGACCCCTTTCATTCATGATTCTAAGCCTGAAATTGAAGTCTTCCAACTAGTTAGAGTGGTTGGGAAAAACTTTACAGGAGGTTGAGAATCAACATCATATTAGTTCCATCCTACTTACTCCAGCCCCACAGAACAAAAATTCAAAAAGGGCTAGAGAAGAAGGCTCTTATTCAGCAAAAACTGTTGATCAGCGGTTGTCATTGATGTCAAGCCAAGCAGCACCAGGGGCTAACCCAATATTGCATGGTAATTTTGACCTACCAAATTAATATATTCTGGGTCAAGAATTCTTTTGATGGTTTCTACTTGTTGAGATGTTTCCGTTGATATATGGCACACCATGTGATTCTTCACGGTTTGAGAGACATTCATGTTTGAAGTTTGTACCCCAGTTAGTGGGCTAAACCCCATGGGGTTGGGGCATGGGTCATTGAAAAGTCATAATTAATATTTTTTAAGCTCCTAAAATCTCTCCCACGTTCACTTGTTGAAGCCCCTCTCAACTTAAGAATTTATATAAATTGTGATCTTCATTTCCTCCTTAGGAAAGGGATTTTGCCATCTAAAACAGGTCATCATGGAATTTTCACTCTAAATTATTTTCTACAAAATTTCAAAAGCTTAAATTTTTATGACGAAAATCGGAATTCGTGAGGAAGCTACTGTAAAAATTTCAGATCAAAGTGTGCAATATTTTTGGAGATATGATCTGTGGAACTTAGGGTTTTTGCAGGCTCCTGAAATTCATCTCAAAGAAGTGACCTTGGTAAATTCGTCATAACTCTCTCTTTGAGTATCAGATTGGAATTCCTTAAAAATTTGTGGGTAGTGCACAGTCTATTCTTTTCGATCTATCAATTTCAGAACCAAATGAAGAAACAATGGAACACGGCACACTGTACAAGTGAGCTCTGTTGAGACAGTCCATAATTAGGGCATTGTGAGAGATTGGGTATAAATATCCCTTGAAGAATCAAAATTGGGTCAGACCTGTGGCGTTGGAAAGAAAACTCAGAGGAATACTACCAGACCAAAAATCAGATATTGAGGATCTGAAATAAGGGAGATACACCAGATTCAATATCGAGCTCCTAGAAGGCAAGAAAAAGCTAGATCATGTGTTTTCAAGGGTTGCAAAGGACCAGACTTTCTACGGCAACAAAGCAAAGAAAGGTGCAGCAGAGGGTAGCATGACAAGAGCAGAAACCAAGGTGCATAACAGCAGCAAGAATTTTATGATACAAAGTCTTCAAGTGCGCAGCACTACATACAATCACTGTAAAGGTATCGTTGTACTTAGTCATTGTAAATACATTCTTGTACAAATTATACTAGTATTTGTCTGCCAAGGGTTGAAGAGGCAGTGTTGGGAGGTCTAGGATCGTCATTAGGTGGTTGTGTCAAAGTTGGGGTTATGGTCTAGTATATCTTCGTCTTCTACATCATTCTATATCATTGTAAAATGGACCATTTTCCCTGGTACGAGAGTCCACTCTTATTTTATTCTTCTATAGGGTGGTAGGGTGGTGCTAGGGTGAGTTGTAGCTCATTGGGTGTTGGGGCATCTGTTAAGTTGAGTACTGAAGAATCTCGGGCGTTGGAGTGTCCATCCAGTGTGAGCTGGAGAAGAATGCTTTTCTAGATTCTAGGAAGTTGGAGCTTTATTTTCAATTGGAGTTGAATATTAAAGAATTATTAGAAAAGCATTAGGTGGTTTTTGGCCCCAAGTGGGTTTCCACCTTAAAAACTGTGTGCATTTGTGTTCCTCTTGTTTTATGGTATCATTGTACAAACACTGATAATAATTGAATATTAACTAATGCTCTAATTGAAAGGAATACTGATTCACCCCCCCTCTCATTATTTCCAACAATTGGTATCAGATCTTGGTTCCTTCAATAGAAATTTAACAACTGGAAGGAGGTCATGGAGAATACCAAGAATGGTGTACCTCTATTCAATGAAAATAATTATGCACTTTAGAAAGGAAGAATGGAGGTCTATCTCTTGGTGCAAGGTTACAAAGTATGGGACACTGTTCATAATGGATTTACATCAACCACAGATGAACAAGGTAAGAAGAATTTCGTAAATGATGCAAAAGAAAAGAATATTATTATCAATGGACTTATTGAATCTGCTTATCATAAGGTGTTGGGTTGTAAAACCACCAAAAATTTATGGGACAAGCTTGAGAATATATATGCAAGTGACTCAAATTTCAAAGAAGAAAAGCTTCAAATCTATAGAGAAAAATTTCAGCAACTCAGAATGAAAGAAGATTGCAACATTGATGCATACTTCCAATACGTTGATGAAATAACCAATGCTATGGAAGTATTGGGAGAGCTAGTTGACGAGAATACTATTATATGCAAGGTTCTTAGAACATTACCACAAAGATTCAACCCAAAGGTATCAGTCTTAGAATACAGTGCAAATCTGGACAAACTTAGCAAGGAATAATTACATGGAGTTCTCATAGCATATGAAATGAGACTTGATGAAGAAAAGGGTAATTCAAATCTAGAAACTACGTTTGTTGCATCTAAGAAAACCAATAAGGCCAAACAACATTCAATTAAAATGATATGCACCTGCAAGTTTGAAGAAAAGGGAGCTGATGGAAAAGGTCTTTCAAATTAAGAATATGCTTACTTTACGAGAAAACTAAAACTTGGTAAGGGAAAATTCAAAGGTAAACCTCCACTTATATGTTTCGGTTATGGTGAGGTTGGGAATTTCGTAGCAAAATGTCCAAACAAAAGTGATGGCAACTCAAAAGGAAAGAAAGGCTTTAATAAATTCAACAAGCAAGGCAAAAAGAAAGGATCCAAAAGGAACTTTCTCTCTAAAGAAGATAGCTCATCATCCAATGAAGAAAGTGACAGCAAAGAAGAAGCCAATGAGAAAGTATTGTTTATGGCCAAACACAATAAACAAGAAGTATTAAACAATGAAGAAGAAGGGTTGAACATAGAAGAATTTTATGAGGAGGAAATCAAGCTTATAAAAGAGCTCAATGCTGAGAAGATCAGTTCCAATACTCTTGAAGAACAAGTTCAAGGTCTCAAAATTAAGGTTGAAGAACACAAATATATTGAAGAGTAACTTCAAAAGAAGATGGAAGAAAGCAACCAAGAAAGGGAAGCATTAGAAGATGAAGTAGTCTCGTTGTGTAAGGAAGTGAAGAAGGGAAAAACTGTCCAAAACTATGCCAACATCTCAGGGGCATTAGAAGAACTCATCAACAATCAACGATCTTACAACGACAGAACTGGCCTCGGTTACAAAGAAGAAGAAGTAGGACCTTCTACCATAAAATACAATGAACCTATGAGATCTTACATACATGAAGACCTCATTGGACAAGATTCGCAAGCACATCCTTGGAAGACGATTCCTTGATGAAGATTTTCAGCCAGGTACCAACATATTTTTCATGGCTATTGTTATTCATGTGGAAAATTTGGTCATAAAGCTGTAGAATGTCACACGTACCCTAGGAACCAATACAATTCCAAGATATTATTCAAATATGAACCTTCGAGGGCTCAATGAAACATCAATAGATTTGAACATTTAAGAAATAATATGGAATGTTACAAATGTCAGAACTTTGGACACATAGCCAGAGACTACAGACTTGAAAATTCTCGAGAAGAATCTTCGAAGCCATAGAATGAACGAACATGGAAGAAGAAGAAGACTGATAATTGTGCTCTCGCTCTCAAGGCTCAAAAAAATAAATATGTGTGGTATTTTGACAGCGATTTCTCAACGCATATGACTGGAGATAGAAATAAATTTGTATCTGTGAAAGATTAGAAGGATGGAACCATATCCTTTGGAAATGATGGATCTTCAAATGTTATAGGATCAGGTACCGTCACTCTCGGAAGCAAATATGTTATAGCCAAGAATGTTCTATTAGTCGAAAACATGAATCAAAATCTTCTCAGTGTTGGACAAATGTGTGATCAAGGACACACAATGCTATTCAACTCCACAAAATGTGAAATCAAGAAAGGCAGGTATGGTAAAATTGTGGCTACAACAAGTCGAGCTCCAAATGACATATATGTTCTGGATGAAGCAACTAAAGCATGTATACTAGCTAAAGAAGATGAAAGTTGGTTATGGTACAAACTAATGGGTCACATAAACTTTGAAAATATTGTCAGGATAAGAAAAAAGGAAGCAGTACGAGAAATGCTGAAAATCTTAAAACCTTCCAACACACTATTTGAGGCATGTTAGCATGGCAAGCAGACAAAAGTTCAATTTAAAACAAAAGAACACTTTGCATCACATCCATTGGAATTGATACATACTGATCTATGTGGTCCTATGAGAACAAAAGGCTTAGACGGAGAATTGTATTTCATGTTAATGATATATTACTATACCAGGTTGACAGCCGTCAATTTCCTAAAGAAAAAATTTGAAGCATTTGAGTGCTTTAAGATCTACAAGGAGTTGGTTGAAAATGAAACTGATTTGAAAATAGTGTTTAAGATCAGATAATGGTGGAGAATTCACTTCCAAATTATTTCAGCAATACTGTGACGAAAATGGAATAAAAAGGAAATTTTCAACAGCACGAACACCTTAGCAAAATGGAGTTGCTGAAAGGAAGAATAGAACCGTACAGGAAATGGGTAGAACAATGTTGAAGGACTCAAAATTGGATGAAAAATTCTGGGTTCAATAAATTGATACAACGGTCTTCATTATCGACTGAAGTCTTCTAAAAAATAATTGCAACAAGACTCCATATGAATTATGGAAAGGAAAACCAGCTAATGTAAAATATTTCAGAATCTTTGGAAGAAAATGTTATATCAAAATAGAAGATAAAAATTTGTGTAAGTTTGAATCACTTGTTGATGAAGGTATCTTTGTTGGTTACTCACGCAAAAGAAAGGCCTATAAATGCTACAATTTAAGACAAAAACAGATAGTGGAGAGCATAAATGTTACATTTGACGAATATGGTGTTCTAGCGAGTAATGATGAGGATCTAGAATATTTGAAACTTGAGACAGAGGCTGGAAAAGACACAGATAAAATTGTAGAACAAGAAGCAACTATCAACAAGGAAGAGGTAAACAATGATCATCAAGATATACCATAACAACAACAACAAGCTCCTCCAAGGAGAAAAAAACAGTGGATTCAAAAGAACCATCCATCAAATGAAATCATTGGTGACATAAATGAAGGTCGACAACTTAGTTCACCACAACAAGCTCACATTGATTTTCTAGCAACCTTTGAGCCTAGTAGTTTTGAGGAAGCTAGCCAGAATGAACATTAGGTAGTAGCTATGAATGAAGAATTGGATCAAATTGAGAATAATAACACCTGGGAATTAGTTCCATGACCAAAAGATAAAAATGTCATTGGGACTAAATGGGTGTTCAGGAACAAATTGAATGAAGATGGGCAGGTTACCAGAAACAAAGCAAGATTGGTTTGCAAAGGCTATGCACAAAGTGGAAGGAATTGATTTCGACGAAACATTTGCACCAATTGCCAGAATGGAAGCCATCTAAATGTTTCTCACCATGCATGTTCAAGAAAAATCAAAGTCTACCAAATGGATGCTAAGTCAGCATTTTTGAATGGAGAATTAGAAGAAGAAGTTTACATCGAACAACCTGAAGGTTTTCTACTATCAAAAAAATAAGACTATGTTTGCAGGTTAAATAAGGCTCTATATGGTCTCAAGCAGGCTCCTAGAGCATGGTATGCTCGTCTTGATGGATATCTATGTCAACAAGGGTTCAAGAAAGGTACTGTTGATAGCAATCTTTATGTACAGATAGATAAATATAATTTAACAATCGTTGAGGTATATGTGGATGATACAATATTTGGCAGCAATGATGATCGACTAAGTAAGAAATTTTCTACAAAGATGCAAAGTGAGTTTGAGATGTCTTTACTTGGTGAGCTGACATACTTCTTAGGGCTTCAAATATCTCAGAAAGAGAAAGGAATATTTATATGTCAGGCCAAGTACATCAAGGAAATTCTCAAGAAATTCAAAATGGAATATTGCAAACCCATCCTTTACTCCAATGGTAACAGGCTGCAAATTGAGCATAGATGACTCATCTAAGCATGTGGATCAGAGGTTGTACAAATCTATGATTGGTAGTCTTCTATATGTAACAGCCTCTTGGCCAGATGTTATGCAAGCAGTTGGACAAGTAGCAAGATTCCAAGCAGCACCAAAAGAATCACATATTATTTCTGTCAAAAGAATTCTTCGATATCTAAAGGGCACAGAAGAATATGGCTTGTGGTATCCCAAGGGTAACAATCTTATTGTTCAAGCCTTTACAGATGCAGATTGGGCAGGAAGCATTGATGATTGTAAGAGTACTAGTGGAGAAGCATTCTATCTAGGTGGTTGTCTCATATCATGTTTGACCAAAAAGAAAACTTCAATCTCGTTATCTACAACGGAAGAAGAATACATTGCAGCAGCATCATGTTGTACTCAATTCCTTTGGATGAAACAAAATTTGCAAGATATTCAAGTACAATTCATTGAGCCTATTCCCATATTCTTTGACAACACTAGTGCCATCAGCATCTCCAAGAATCATGTCATGCATTCAAAAAAAAAAAACAAATTCCGATCAAATATCATTTTTTAGAGAACAAGTCGCTAAAAAGAATATCAAACTTGAGTATGTTTGTAAAAAAGAACAAATTACTGATATCTTCACTAAACCTTTACCTCGTGAAGCATTTTAAATATATCTTCATCAAAATCTTTGGATTCTCCCAAGTTTTCATTAGATTATAGGTCTGCAAGACGATTGTGTGTCAGGGGGATTGGCAGTGTGTGCAGGTTCGCAGGATGGTTGTGTTTCAGGGGGGGTTACCCTTTTCCATTGATGTCAAAGGGGGAGAGAATGTTGTAGGAAGAGGTGTCATGATAGCAAGGGGGATTATTTGTGTTGCCATCAATGCCAAAGGGGGAGATTGTTGATCAGCGGTTGTCATTGATGTCAACCCAAGCAGCCCCAGGGGCTAACCAAATATTGGATGGGAATTTTGACCTACAAAACTAATATATTCTTAGTCAATAATTCTTTTGATGTTTTCTACTTGTCGAGATGTTTCCATTGATATATGGCATGCCATGTAATTCTTCACGGTTTGAGAGATATTCATGTTTGAAGTTTGTATCCCTAGTTAGTGGGCTAAAAACCCATGGGGTTGGGGCATGGGTCATTGAAAAGTCATAATTAATATTTTTTAAGCTCCTAAAATCCCTCCCACGTTCACTTGTTGAAGTCCCTCTCAACTTAAGCATTTATATAAATTGTTATCTTCATTTCCTCCATAGGCAAGGGATTTTGCCATTTGAAATAGGTCATCGTGGAATTTGCGCTCTAAATTTTTTTCTACAAAGGTTCAGAAGCTGAAATTTTTATGAGGTGAAGAAAAAATTTTGAGGAATATGCTGTAAAATTTTTAGATCAAGGTGCGCAATATTTTTGGAGATATGATCTGTGGAACTTAGGGTTTTTGAGGCTCCTGAAATTCATCTCAAAGAAGTGATCTTGGTAAATTCTTCATAACTCTCTCTCTGAGTATCGGATTGGAATTCCGTAAAAATTGGTGGATAGTGCATAGTATATAATATTTGATTTATCAATTTTATATCCCAATGAGGAAACAGTGGCACATGGAATTGTGTACAAGTGCGCTCTGCTGAAACAGTCCATAATTACGGCATTGTGAGAGATTGGGTATAACTCTCTCTTGAAGAATCCAAATTGGGTCAGACCTATGGCATTGGAGAGAAAACTTAGAGGACTACTGCAGGACCAAAAATCAGATATTGAGGATCTGAAATAACGGAGATACACCAGATTCAATATCAAGCTCCTAGAAGGCAAGAAAAAGTTAGATCATGTGTTGTCAATGGTTGCAAAGGACTAGAATTTCTACGACAGCAAAGCAAAGCAAGGTGCAATAGAGGGTAGCATGAAAAGAGTAGCAACCAGGGTGCATAAAAATAGCAAGAAGTTCATCATATGAATTCTTCAAGTGGGCAGCACTGCATACAATCATTTTCAAGCTATCATTGTACTTAGTCATTGTAAATACATTATTGTACAAATTGTACTAGTATCTATCTACCAAGGATTGAAGAGGCAGTGTTGGGAGGTCTAAGATCATCACTAGGTGGTTGTGTCAAAATTCGGGTTATGGTCTAGTATATCTTCTTCTTCTACATCATTCTATATCATTGTAAAGTGGACCATTTTCCCTGGTAGGAGAGTCCATTCTTCTTTTATTCTTCTATAGGGTGGTAGGGTCGTGCTAGGGTTAGTTGTAGCTCATTGGGTGTTGGGGCATCTATTCAGTTGACTAATAAAGAATCTCAGGCGTTGGAGCGTCCACCCAGTGGGAGCTGGAGAAGAATTCTTTTCTAGATTCTACGAAGTTGGAGCTTTATTTTCAATTTGAGTTGAATATTAAAGAACTATTAGAAAATCATTAGGTGGTTTTTGTCTCAAAGTGGGTTTCCACCTTAAAAACTGTGTGCATTTGTGTTCCTCTTGTTTGTTTCTATCATTGTACAAACACTGATAATAATTGAATATTAAGTAATGCTCTAATTGAAAGGAATATTGATTCACCCCCCCAAGTATTTCCAACAGAAACTACATCTGATACCAAAAAAAAAAAAAAATCGACCTAGAGCACGAGACGATGCACCTCCAACACTTTCATAAGAAACACATCTACCATCAACTTCCAGTACACAAATCCTTCAGAAACAAAATAGTGCAGAGGTTTCATCATCCAGTAAAATTGTTGAGAAAGAGAAAGATATAATGCAGAAATACAAAGAGATTAAAATCACAAATGACACTAAAAGAAAAAAGGATGTTGGTGAGGGTCATGCTTGTGACAGACCTTTAAGGCCCGTCACCAATGTCACATATGGTGGCAGTCCATAAAAGAGCGTCACTGTAAGTGTATATAGTGATGGTCCTTTAAGGCTCGTCTCCAAAGCCATTTTCAATGAACATTTTTGTGAGGGTCGTTAAAGGCCCATAACTAATTCTCTATTTGGTGAAACTTGTAGTGACAAACTTTTAATGACCCTCACCAATGCTCTTTTTGTTACTTTTGGTGACGGTCAAATTTTTTTTGTCATCATTGATCATTCCAGTGAGTTTTTGATGACGTTATGTTCTTGTTAATATATTTTTTTGTCAAAAGATAACGATTTAAGACCATTATTGTGGAGAATTTTTTATAATATGTCCAATGCCTTAGTGGTTAGAGTCAGTCAATTTATTAAGAAGTAATTAGTGTGTATCATTTCCATCAAGTAATGATTAGTAGAATAAAATTTTCCTATGAGTCAACACATGATTCATATCTATTAAGTTTATTATCTAGCAAATTCCCTTTAGATAAAGTTCCACTAGTGTGTGTAGGAAATATATTATTTAGTACTTAATAAAAATTTGTCAATTCTATTAATGAGAAAGAGCTAACACTCCTCAACAAACTGGACACACCTTAAATTAATGCCTTGGCACACTCACTTTTCTTAGCACCTCACATGTCTTGGAAAATATTTGTACCTAGAACATCTTGACATGACATTGACACCCAAGCACATGGTGGCATGCGCTAGCACAACATAGGACTCTCCTATCATGTGTTGGAATTTATGTAGTCCTTAGCATTCCTTGGAACACCTTGGATGCATGCATTGAAATACATTATCACTTGGCCCACAATGCCACTTGGCATGTATTGGGACTTATTATTAGTGTGTCTAGCATGCCCATTTTGGAAAATATAAATTCCCAACTTATTAACCCTCTTATGTGTTCATTTTATTGCATTTTATCTTGGTTCTTCCTTTTGTTCCTTGACACTTTTTGACACATATTGACATACCCTGGCACCCTACACATCCTTAGAACCAGTCATGTATTGGCATATCTTGGCACTATTTGGCACATATAATTAACACAACCTAGAAATACCTAGCACAATTTGGCACTTCTTGACATGCCTTGATATTCTCTATCATGCCTTACTAATACTTATCTTACCTTGTCACTCCTTCCTTGGCATGAAAACTAGCACTCATTAACACTAGTCCCTGGAACACGTTCCTCATATTCATTAACTTCCATGAATTATGACCTGGTGCTCCCTTAATGTTTTGTCCTATAACTCCTTAGCACTCCTCAATATGCATTAACACTCTCTAGAACACCTTACCACTCTTAAACATGCCCTTCCACTTCATAGCATGCATAACACTCCCTGACACATATTGGTGCTTGGCATGTGTTGGCACCTAGACAGTATTAACATGTATGGAATACGTTGATATGCCTTGGTATGATTTGGCATGGTTTAATATTAAATTTATTTTATATAAAATGTTGGAAAGTAGATGAGAAGCAAGAAAGGAATACTCGGCAGTTAGAATGCACTAAGGCTTTGCACTTGGCACCTATTGGCACTTAGTATTGATGTGCCTAGCATATCCCTCTTGGAAAAGGTAAAATTATGACTCGTTAACCCTCTTTTGTGTTTATTTTCTTATAGTTTAACTTGTTTCTCCCTTTTGTTTCCTTAATAGTCCCTGTCACCCATTGACACACCCTTGCACATCTTGGCATGCCTTATCCCTTGGCACATATTAGCATGTTTGGCATGACTTCACAGAACCTAGAACATCTTAGCATTCTGTAGCACGCCTTGGCACTCATTTCCTCACAATTATCCTTTACTTTTTTTCACGACTTGAGAACCCAATCAAGTCCTTGGATACTACAGTTCATGTGACAATATTCGCTTACTTCAACCGCAACAACTTGACCAATTGCACCTACTACAAGTGGATTGTTCCTTGTTCACCTAAGAATTTCCTATAACTCATATTATGCCACTCATGTCCAAGTTCAACTTCTCCCACTTAAATAGTTACCAGTACAAGGATCACATGATCTAGCCATGGCCGTAAAAAAACTAAGAAACATAGCTTACACAGGCAATATTTCACATGTATGTTCAGTTCATATAAACAATAGAACATTAAATGAGAGTTTGCAAGAACCACAAGATGCACAAGGCACACAAGATATAAGTTGACATAAGAATAGTTCTCTAAAAATTATACACAACAATGTACAATATGCAATTATCTAGAATATTTTAAATCATGAACATGAGCCAAAGTGTGGCACATCTCATATAAAAAAATAGCTAAAGGAAAACTAATGTTGTGCGTAGCACAAAGTGATCTCCCTTTTTCTAAAATTACTATGTCGAGCCCTATATAATAACTGTATGCTTCAATATTATAAATCCTATTTTGAACTTCTCCTAACTCACTTCATCCTTAGCACACTTGAATTCTCTAGAACTCCCTGGCACACACTCTTATTTGTTCCTTTCTATGCATTTTGACCTAGTTATCCCTTGATATGACTCAACACTCCCTAACACTCTAGTTAAACATGCATTGATATTGTCTGACATGTGTTAGCATGCCTTTTTTTTCCTTTGCAAGCTCTGACCCTCCCTAGATATCATTCCCTCACAACTACCCTTACTTAATTTGCAACTTGGGAACCCAACCAAACCCTTGCTTGACTACAAGAGCTTGAACAAGTTAAAGTTACTACAACTAGACTATGTTGTTGAATTGTGTAGCTTGGGAGGTACTCCATAAGCATAGTGAGATGGATTTGTGTGAGTTTGGTCACAAAATGATTTGTAGGCTATGAAGCCAAGAAAATGTATTTTGGACCCAAGACGGGGTTTAAATTCTAAAAGAAAATTAAAAAGGAAAATTAGTATTTCCTAAGGTCTAAGTGGATAAAGCCTATAAGTTCTAGAGGGTAACTAATAGGTCTACGAAAAACTATTTAAGGAGGCCTTAGGATGAAGGAAAGAACATCAAGTTGAAATGAGCTCATTGATCAAGGGGGTGAAGAGAGATGTAGTCCTAGAGAGACCATGATCATTAGCATGTCTAGCATTCTTTAAGATGTCTCGATATGCTTTGGCATTGTCTAATATTAAATTTATTTGAGATCGATTATTGGAAAGTAGAAGAGAATTAATAGAGGATGATTTGGCACTTATAATGCACTAACACTTGGCACTTGGCACTTATTTCCACCTATTGTTGGTGTGCATAGCATGTCCCTCCTAGAAAATGTAAATTGATGACTTATTAGGGCTATGATGTGTTTATTTCCTTTTAGTTTAACTTGTTTATCCTTTTTTTGCCTTGATAGTCCCTTGTATGTATTGTCCCAACCTTGAACATTTTTCCATGCATTAGCACTTGATACATCTTAGAATATTTGACATGCCTTCGAACTATCTGGCACATGTTAGCATTCCCTAGCATTAATGCACACTCATCCCTCAAAACTATCCTTACATTTTTACATGACTTGGGAACTCGATAAATTTCTTAGCTATTGCAGTTCATGTCACAATATTGGTCTAATTTAGCCATAACAGCTTGATCTATTGCACCTACTACAAGTAGATTGTTCCTTGTTCACCTAATAACTTCATATACCTCATCTTAGGCCACTCATGTCCAAGTTGAACTTTTCCCACTTAAGAACTTACTAAGACAAGGATCACATCTATCCATGGCCATTAAAAAAATAAGCAACATATATTACATAGGCAATATTTCAGATGTATGTCCAGTTCATATAAACAATAGAGCATTAACTGAGAGTTTGCAAGAACCAAAAGATACATAAGGAAAAAAATATATAAGTTGGCACAAGTTGAGTGCCCCAAAACTTATACACAACAATGTACAATATGCAATTTTATAAAAAAAATTAAAACATTAGCATTCAGCCAAAGTGTGCCACATATAATATAAAAATAACAAATAAAAGAAAAATAGCATTGTGCCCAACACAAAGTCTCCCTTTGTCTAAAATTTCTTTTTCCAGCGCCTTATCACAATCGTAGGCTTGCTTCGTGCAAATCCTATTATGACTTCTTCTAACACACTTCGTCCTTGGCACACTTGAATTCACTAACAGTCCTTGGCACACACTCTTATTTGTTCATTTCCATGCATTTTGACCTAGTTCTCTCTTGTGATGCCTCGATACTCCTTAACACTCTCACCATACATTGAAATTTTATAGCATGTGTTAGCACGCATTTTCATTCCTTGGCATGCCCAAACCATTCCTAGTTATGATTCCCTTACAACTACCCTTACTTAATTTTCAACTTGGGAACCCAACCAAGTCCTCGCTTGACTATAGGAGCTTGACCAGGTTACGATTACTAAAACTAGACTATGTTGTTAAACTGTGTAGTTTCGGAGGTACTCCACATGCTTAGTAGGATGGGTTTGAGTGATTATAACCACAAAATGATTTGTGTAAAAATAACCCAAGTATAGGGGCTTTGGACCTCATATGGGTTTTAAAATCTAAAAGAAAATTAAAAAGAAAAAATAGTATTTCCTAAGGTCTAAATGGGTAAATTTTGTAAGTTATAGAGCATTCTTAAGATGCATGGATAGAAAAATATATTCAAGGAGGCCTTAGTATGAATTCAAGCACATCAAGTGAGAAGGAGATCATTTGATCAAGGATGCCAGGAGAGATGTAGTCCTAAAGTAGGTCAAGTTAGTGGTTTGAGTAAGTGTTGCTAAAGGGAGGCCATGATCATCCACTAAGAGTGAGATCACCATGCGAGGGTTCACAATAATTTCACATACCTTAATGGGTTCAAGATAGGAAGTAGGATGGCATATTGTTGGTTCTCTTATGGTAGATCAAGCTCAAGAGAGGCGGCTCTTGAGAACTTGGGAATGTGATTTCAGTGGTGTTTTTGTGTGAAGGCCACATCAAATTTTGAAATAGTAGAGGGGGTTGAGACCATACATTGTGGTGGTTAGTGGGTTGCAAGGTTTCTAATAAATATCAACACAAATGGTGGAGGGTCTACACTAGAATTTAGGGCCAGAACACAAGTAGTCACAAGTGTAATATTGACTAAGGTAATCATAGTTTGAAGGTCATAGAGATCTAAAGTTTTTGTCAAGATTCAGTTAAATAAATGTCCAGAATATATGGATCCATATGTGCTAGGCTGAGTCTCCTGCGGAGGAAAGAGTTGTCATTTTTTATATTGGTGGATAGGTTTTGTTCTAAAGAAAATAAAATAGAAGCATAATTCCATATTTAGGGACGTTTCCTAGCATGTGTAATCCATAAGGTATTCCATTAAGACGATGACATATATGCATAGAAGAAGAGGGGTTTTTACCCTTAGAGAGAGGTTGATCTTTGCAATATATACGACAAATTTGGAAGATGGTTTGCAGAAGTATGTGCGGAGATATAAAATCCAAAGGAAGGTGGAACCTAAGTAGAAGATGAATGAAAAGAAATGTGCCATATGAGGAATAGATTGACATGAAGAGGAATTTATTTTCATGTACTGTCCATAGAGTTTTAGAAAGAGATATGAATCAAGCTATAAACAGTTAGTCGATGGACTATTATTGGATGATTTTTGACCCTAGTTCATTCATCTACAAATTGTTAGAAGGATGATAAGATTAGTAGTTCATATTTTTTCATAGATTGGACAACAAAGAAATTGGTACATGAGAATACTGATTTTTAGAGGACTTAAATCACTATTAGGTGGCATATTTGAAGAGCCCTATATGAGGGTTGTGTTATGGGCATTAGATCAATAAAGTAATTTTCTGTGGTTGGGAAAATTGTTGGAAATCCAAGTACAATTAGAGGGTTTCTAGGTGATTGTTAAAGAATAGCTCTAAGTCCTGTACTTGTGAAGGAAAAAAAGATGGATATAAGGGTAGGCGTATTGGGCCTAAGGACATGCAGAACTTGAAGGACTAAAGTTGCAGTCAAGTGGGCTAGCCAACTAGCCCTATTTCACTGTATTATAGAGGATTGCATCATTGAGAAAACGGGAAACCTCCATATCCCTAGACTTGTCATATTGGAGTAGCAGTATGGAAAAAGTGGGCAAACCAAAGAGTTTTTCACAATGAAGTTGTGAACAACTAAGGGTTGAAAACCTTAAAGGAAAAAAGAGGTAGATAAAGGGAAATTTTTTTTGAGATGAGTTCAGTAACCTAAATGAGTTGAGTTCATTGATAGAGGCAGATTGAGGAGTTGCATAATGGGAGGCAAGAGGACCTACCAGATGTGTTCAAGAAATATGGATTGAAAGATCTATGTGTGGCCACCACCAAAAAGTGGGCCAAGTGTTGTCTTGTTCAACGTAGATTGGTTGTCAAAGGAGTAACACCAAGCCCTAGTTGTATTCCTTGTATTAGTGTGATTTTAAAGGGCTATGATCCCTGGTACGAGAGCTATATCCTATTATATTATAGTTTGTAATTTAATGAAGAACAATTTGAAAAATTCAAAAATTTTCAAGTGCACTAGTTGATCCCTTGATGTGTGTGGATTTCGTTGCGCACAGTAGATGTGTTGCAACACTTGAGTGTGTTTTCATCAAATATTCTAAGACCAAACCCATATTCTCATGTGTCTTGTAAATTCAACATATGCGTTGTTCACCTAAGAACTACATGTAATTCATCTTAGACTACTCATATACAATCTCAACTGATCCCACTTAACAAGTTACAAAGACAAGGCTCATCACATCCAACTATGGTCGTAAAACAACTAAGAAACATGATTTACATCTTGACATGCCATAACACCTGACATGTCTTGAATACCTTGGCATTATGTGGCATGTGTTAGCATCAACTACATTCCTTGGTAGTTTAACATACCTTGGCACTGCCTAGCATATAACCTTGTCACACCCTCCTTAACACACATAGAACTCATTGACACTCCTTATCACATGCCCTTATTCATTTATTTCCATGAATTTTTATCTACTACTTCCTTCTGTTTACCTGACACTCCGTAGCACTCCCTAGCGCACATTGACATACCCTAACAGTTGGCACATCTTCACATGCTACCCTAGCACTCTAGTATTCTTTTCCATGACCTAGCATACCTTTTCACTCTCTCCTTAGGACACCTAGAGCTCATTGAAACTCCTAGTCACAAACTTTTATTCATTCATTTCCATGCATTTTTACCTAGTTTTCCCTTGTGTTTCCATAACTTACTTCACACTCCTTCGCACGTGTTGGTACACCCTAGCACCTAAGACATCTTGGAATGTCACCTTGGCCTCTAGCATGCCTTAACACTACCTAGCAAACCTTGTCACTCCCTCCTTAGCACAGCTGGAACTGATTGACACTTCCAATAAAAAACTCTTATTTGATCATTTCCATGCATCTTGATGTAGTGCTCCCTTGTGTTTCCTTGTAACTCCCAGTTAACACTTATGTGCATGGGTTGGCACATCTTGGCCGCATGCCACCCTAACACTCTAACATTCCTTATCACTGCCAATCATGCCTAGACACACCTCCTTATAACAATTGGAACTCATCGAAACTCCTTGTCACACACTCTTATTCATTCATTTCCATGCATTATGACATAGTGATCCCTTTGTGTTTCTATAGCACTCCCTAACACTCCTTGGCACACATTGGCATACCCTGGACCTTGGCACATATTGGCATGATTTCCTAGAACTCTATCATGCCTTGGAATTTCCTAGCATAGCTTGTTACTCCCTCCTTATCACACCTATAACTTTCTGACACTTCCTATCACACTACACAAGAGATTTTAAGAATGACATTTTTAGGGTTTTCTTTATGGTGTGGGAATGGTAGGAAGTGAGTGATCAATATGGTGTGTGAATGCTTAGAATATCTTCTCACTCACTCCTTGTCATGATATCTAGCACTAATTACCACTCCTTGACACACCCTCATATTCATTCACTTCCACGAATTTCGACCTAGTGCTCCCTTGTGGTGTCCTAGTACTCCCTAACACTCCTCAACATGCATTGACACTCTCTATTTAGCACTTTTTGACATGCCCAACCACTTCATAGAATTCATAAAACTCCCTAACACACATGATCACTTGGAACATGTTAGCACTTGGAAAGTCTTAGCATGTATGACATGCATTGAGATGACTTGGTATGCTTTGGCATGGTTTAATATTAAAGTTATTTGGGATCAATTATTGGAAAGTAGATGAGAAGAAATAGAGTAAGATTTGGCATGAAGAATGCACTAATACTTGGCACTTGGAACTTATTCACACCTAGTGTTGGTGTGCCTAGCATGACCCACACGCAAAAGGTAAATTCATGACGAATTAACCCTATTATATGTTCATCTCATTATAGTTTAACTTGTTTCTTTGTTTTGTTTCCTTGACCATCCCTAACACACATTGTCACACCATTACACATATTGGCACATTGACTTAACAGTTGGAACATCTTAGAATTGTTGACATGCCTTCACACTATTTGTCACATATTATCATTCCCAAGCATGCCTTGGCACTCATGCACTGACAACTAGCCTTACTTGGGAACCTTACATTAGCCAAAACACCTTGACACTGCCTAGTTGTCATAACCTCATAGATAGCCTTACTTTTTTTTCAACATGGGAACCCAACCAAGTCATTAACAAAAAAATATTGTTCCCAACCCAAATTCTCTCTTTCTCTTAAATTACTTCTTCCACACCTTATCAGAACCATAGGCTTCCCTCTTGCAAGTCTTATTCTGAACTTGTATAATTGTATTTGTATAATTTCTTGATGAACCAATGAATGAAGTAATGCCTAAATGAGAAAACATATATATTAAATTATCATGTTAAGAAATTATATTATGTATTTTTATTTAAAAATGGTATTAGAGTTAGGAACAAGGTTCAAATTTGTCTTTGAAATCTAGTCAATATTATGAAGGAAATATTCACGAAAAGTCGAGTTTGTAAGAATAGCTTTCTATGGTTGGAAACAGACTTCCTATTGAAAATAAGACAGGTAAGTCTAAAATTATCTCTATTCTATTGGGTCGAAATATATCTTTTATAAGAGAAGGACCAAGGGTCTTGGTTTATTACTAAAAGCCTCGAACAAGCCAAGATTAGGAAAATCCAAATTTTGGGAACAAATATGAATTTAAGACAATATGATTGAGGTTATTTTAAGATAAGTTACGATACAAGCTAATAACAACCTAACTCTCCATGATGATGATCTAAGTTATCTTTGATGAAAACTCAAGGAAGAAGCATAAATTTTAGATTTTTTTTTGTCTCTTGAAGGAAGACTAACATAGACCAAGCCTCATAACTCCAAAAGAAAATCTTACTTGATGGGGTTAACATAAGCACTAATATGAAATTTTGGAAAAGGTAACACATAAGGTGTGGTATGTTTATTTTTCACTTTAGTGGGACACACTTTGAGCAGGAACCCCCTTTGGGGGATTATTGTGTCTCCCTCACAGGTGCTTCCTCTATATGCAGTTTTGACAAATTTTCACCCGAGTTTCTTGGTAGTTCAGTTTTGTTAGTTAGAGGTTAGTTGGAATTTAGTCAGAATGTTGCGAAGAGTCACAACCACATTTTTTCAATGGTGATGGAATTTTTTTGTGTGTGGAAAGAGTGTGACTATAATGAGCTAGAATTTAGGTTCACCTCGAAGTTGGTCATGGGTCAATTATAGGGTGGCTGATTGTCATTTTTCTTGGTTGTCACACCTGGTAACACATGAGTAGTATGTTGGATTAAGAACACCTTAGTGGGAGGAATTTTGAATGAAAACTTGTTTGGCAGATCGATGCATCTCCCTCGTAGGGGCTTTCCCTTTGTATGGTTTGGAGGATGTTGGATCCATGGTGGATGGGTGGAATTGTTAGTTTGTGTGAAGGGTGATGCAGTATAATATTTTTTTTTCAAATGCATTTGAATTTTGACTGAGGGCCATTTGTAGGGTGATCAACTCCCATTTTGTCTAGACTAGGCCCAAGTCCCTTTGAAGGGGGCACTTGATAGAGTGACTAACCCATCAGGGCAAGACCATGTGACACCGCTGATGAGTTAGGGTGTTTGGGAATGTAACCCTAATTGAGTGGTAAATTTTGTCCAAGGCTAAATATGGATAGATATTGATAACGAACAAGTATTTTGAGCGAAAGATGAAAATGGATTTGAAAAGAGAGTTATATTTCTTGATTGTTGGCATTGGTATTGTATGTAGAATTTCACTGCCAATTATCTAGAATAATGTTATCTACAATTGTAATTTTCCTTGCTAAAATGGTTGTGAGGAAAATTTAAAACACACCACATGTTGTGTAACCAGCTCCAAAAATAGAAGAAAAGAGATATCAACGCCTTAGAAATAAGCCACTTCGAGGGGGAAACCTCCAATACATTACATGAATGAACAATTCTTGGATGATACAATTTACAAAACCTCCTTTCTATATATAGGAGTCCATGGGGCCATAATGTAATCTTAGTGGGCCACAATGTAATCCTAGCCGACCTAACAATAATAATTTAAGGGCACAATAATAACAATATGGGGGTTACAGGGGTACAATAATAACAATAAGGGGGGCTACACTAACATAACAAGGGGCTACACTATTAATATAGGGACTTAACATGCCCCTCTCCTTCAAACAAGTGTTGTCCTCAACGCTTGATTATTTCTTGATGCTTCTGTATAAAATTCTCATCCTCCCATGTGAAATCTTCTACAGGAAAGTTCTTCCATTTGCTGAGATACTCTGAAATTGATCGTACTTGTCGAGTTCTTGTTTCTATGACTGCTTCATAACTTCTTTCGATTTCATGTTGATCTTCCTGTTGTTTCATTAGATTCTGCACCAAAGTTGGGTTATCCTTTGAGAGTTGGAGAACTTGTTGTTGATGCTCGATGTGATATTCCACTAATTTATCATCCATATTTGCTATTATTTGATCCTTCAAAACATCCAACTTAGCCTCCATTTCTGATTTTAAACCATCTATTTCATCTTCAATTGCTCTTCGTAAGATCGAAACTTGTTGCACTTGGTACCATAATTTTGATATCTCATACTGCAACTCTTCCTCTTCATGCGTCATAGTATAGTTTTTTGAGGGATTAATGGGTATGGAATTATTTTTAGGAGGCATTTCAGAACCCAATACTGAAATATATGCTCAATAGGCCCTTGGAATCACTTCAAACTGATTTTTCAAACAAGATTTATGCAATTCGGAAAACAAAATACACACCTCTTTCTTGCTTTTAGGAGCTCGCTATTGAAATTGAATTATCTCTGTAATTGAAAATATTCAATATCTGAAATTAAGCCCTGTAGTATCCCTCTGAAGCTTCTTTCAAATGCCACAGGTCTGACCTGATTTGGATTCTCCAAGACAAAGTTGTGTCCAATCTCCCACAATGACCTAATTCTGGACTAGTTCAGTAGAGCGAACTTGTACGACTTGCCACGTGTCACTGTTTTGTCCTTTGTCTCTGAAATTGATAGCCAAGAAACTACAGGCCGTGTACTTGTGACCACTTTTTACAGCACTCCAATCCAATCTCCAGAGAGAGAGTTATTGAACTTTTCCCACGATCACCTCTTTAAGATGAAATTCAGGAGCCTGAAAAAGCACTACCTTCCACAGATCATATCTCCAACAATATTGCGAACCAAGCTCTGAAATTCTTTTATGAATTTCCTCAGGATTTCAGCTTCGCACCATATGAATTTCAGATTCTGAACCTTTGTAGAAAATAATTTATAGCGCAAATTCCACGATGACCTGTTTAGGAGCCTGAAAAAATACCTGACTTCCATAGATCATATCTCCGAAAATATTGCGAAACAAGCTCTGAAATTTTTAGACAATATTCCTCAGGATTTAAGCTTCGTACCCTAAAAATTTCAGCTTCTGAAACTTCGTAGAAAAAAATTTATAGCGCAAATTCCACGACGACCTGTTTGGAGCAGCGAAACCCTAGAATCCAAAGCCTCTGATACCAAATGTTGTGTAACCAGCTCCAAAAATAGAAGAAAAGAGATATGAACGCCTTAGAAATAAGCCACTTCGAGGGGGCAACCTCCAATACATTACATAAATGAACAATTCTTGGATGATACAATTTACAAAACCTCCTTTCTAGATATAGGAGTCCATGGGGCCATAATGTAATCCTAGTGGGCCACAATGTAATCCTAGCCGACCTAACAATAATAATTTAAGGGCACAATAATAACAATATGGGGGTTACAGGGGTACAATAATAACAATAAGGGGGGCTACACTAACATAATAAGGGGCTACATTATTAATATAGGGGCTCAACATAAAGGGCCACTATTCAAAGCCCAATTTTCACCCCATGTTTGTTACATTGGTTTCCATGTATTGGGGTTTCCCTAAAGAGAAGTGAAACATGAACCTATTATATAAACCTGTAACCCATGCATAATATTATTTAATTATTTAATGCTGTATATACAATGGGAAATTAATTAACTTTGTAAAGAACCAACCTTTCTTAGGTCACCATCTCCATTTTTGTATTCAAGAAGGAGCTTGATCTAGTAAGCACTTGAGTCTACTTTAACATGGAATGAAATATTCACAAGGCACCCTGTATTGCACAAAGTGATCATCTATAAAAAGAAGCATTACAAAATGAAAGAAAAGACTGCAAACCATTTTTGAAATTTGTTTATTTTTCTCATGTTCAATCGAAAGAAGATAAATTCATTAAAAACATGTAGACATGACCCTAACATTGATATTTTCTATACCTCTACGAGGATCTGATGCCATATCTTGGAAGGTAGTACTGCTAAGAACAAACTATGCTTTCCTAGATGATTCGCCAATGACCAAAATAGTGACTTAGCCCATAGTAAATTTCCTCATCCACTTAGAGTTGGAAAACAAAGGAAAGAAAAATTTTCATCTCATTGTTCAAGAAACGTTGAATGTTAATAGAGATTTAAAAAATCACCACCAAAAATGTAAAATATATTCATGAAATGGTCTCTGCACTTGTCTACATATTGAAGTGCAACCATACATTGGCTTGAAATAATTAAAACCTAGACTAAGTTAAAATTATTGTGTTGGAAATGACCTTTTTTTTATTGTGGAGGAAATTCATTTATGTTTTCTTCTTTTTAAACCTTTTTTTTGAAAGAAAAGTTCATATTTAAATAACAAGTGGTCATTTCTTTCTTCTGTTTTCCAGGTTTGGGATGTAATAGGAATTGAACATTGAGGTCCTATTGGGGCCCTTCTTGAATAAGTCGCTCTAGCCACAACAAAAAACGTAAGACATTTCTTTGACTCTTTCAATGGTTATGCTGAGGAATTATGTATGAAGAAATCAATTGTTTTTGGTAATAATGTAAGAAGTAAAAACAATATTTTCTATGCCTACAATAATGAGGTCAAATGGTTATGGCTATTCTCTAGAAAAAAATAGCTGATATAGCAGTTTTTTCTAGATTGTTTCTTGTCACACAATTTGTCTAATAAAATCCACACAAAATCCTAGAAATCTACATTTTAAGAACATCCCTTTGCGCCAAGCAAGAAAATTGTTAGTGTATTCCTTTTCTGGCCATGGTTAGGATGCATCTAGTTCATACCTCCATCTCCTAAAGCAATGATCAATGTAAGACTAGGGAATATTAATACTTTTTTTGTATGAATGGAATATTGTGGGGGGAAATCACACAAAAGGTTTTCTTTTCATCCCTACTAGGTACACCTTCAAATATTCTTTTCCCTCCAAGAAACGATTTATCTCAATTAGAACACATGGTTTAATCTCATTGAAGATTCACTCAAGAACTATACTCTACCCAACAATGTCATCAATTTCTAATATCAAAATTAGTCTAGTAATTTTGTCATTGTATGTTCTTTGGCTTACAACACCACCTTCATCCCAAATAAAAAATCAAGCTTAGTAATGGGAGCTTAATACCCCAATATGGCTAAGTATACCATATCCTCATCTATCCACTTACACAATACTTGAGTAATATTTAACTACTCCAGTTACCATAATGGCTTAGTGGAAAATTCATCTCTCATGAGGTAGAAATTATACATTAACATAGACAAACAAAGTCCTAAAAGTAATATTTCTTTTCCATTTTCCCAGGAGCCAATAAAATGACTCTTTTTCCTCAAGCGCCTATTCCTAATGTCACCTTCTAACTTTCCCAACCCATTTCCAAGAATAATTTCCATCCTATATAAGCTTAGGGGAAATTTAGGGTCATGGTTAAGAACATTGAAGTATCTTGAATACATTTTATAGGTTAAACCCAACACCCTTGATCATTAAACCCTAATTTAACTCATCTACCATATTTCAAAGATTATAGACATTTATTTCCCATTATTGGTTGTTGGCTTTCTCATACACTCAAGATTAATGGAATGTTTCTAAATATGGCCTATTTTTGTCTAATGTCCTAATATATTCCATCTTATAGGGGCAAGAAGGTCTCACTTGAGACGCATATAATAATTCCCAATAAATAAAGTGAAAAATGTCAAATATTTTAGTGGGGATCACATTCATTATGATATTATTAGCATCCATTTAAACCACTATAACTAACATCATTGCGAATAAAAAGTAACATAGATCACCCTAATATAGTTAAAATACAAACACATAGGTAGAATAGTAATCCATTATAATAATAACATGCATAGTATTACATAACTCTAACGTAGAGTGAACACCAAAAACTAATAACAAATGAAATCCCCATCACAACTTCTCCCTAATATTGAATCTATTTATGTTATAGACCTTGCATATATAGGAAACTAGAGTGACCTCAAAAAAATCTAAATTATAATAGAGAATTGACCAACTATAAGCCACTCAATACACAAATAAACTACAAAAAATTCTATTTATTTAGAGAGATACACATATTATCTAGAAAACTAAGAACGAAAAACATACGAGATGAATCTTTAACCTTATATACTCAACCTTCTATAAATCAACATATTCAACCTTCTACATGTTTACTTCTATAAATTCATATTTTTTCAGATTTTGTTGAACCTTTCAACATGTTAAAACTTTCTAAAAAATGATGTCGACAATGCCTTCCCCATCACCCCTAAATTGGATTCTATTCTTCATATATTTCTTCTTTGTGACCAAAAACACACACAAATTTCATTTCCCTCCTATGGTTGGGTCAAAATATCAAAAAAATTTGTTTCTCCCTTTTGTTTCTCCCTCAATGTTTGTAAATAGTTACATGTATTATACTAATTTGGTTGATATTGCAGATGAGATATCCTCCCATTAACTATACTCAGATATGTTGATTATGTTATATCTGGATAATGGTTAAATTGATGTTATGTTGATGCGATTATGATTATACATGTATTATGCTAATATAGTTGAGCTCGCAGATGAGATATCCTCCCATCAACTATACTCAGGTATGTTGACTCAATGATCCCTCCCCCTCCTTCTACCTATGCCGGGATCGATGCACTTAGCCAAAGCTCTTCCAGAATCCGTAAGTCTCTGTCACGATGACATTGAATGGATCCAATCTACAAATTACAACCATATTCCTTTCTGTTCCCACAAATGCCACAAGCATGGCCATATTTACAGAGATTTCCCTCTCAATATACCCCCGAAGCCCTCCCCTTCCCCTAAGATCTTTGACCCTGATGGCTTCACCAAGGTTTCCTCTCACAAAATAAGTGCAAAAAAACTCGTCCCTAACCTGATACCTTCCAAACCCTCCACCAACAACACATTTCACCTCCTAGCTAGTCAATCCCTTGAGGATGGACCCCTCGCTTCCTCCTTGATAGATATCGATGCCCTCAATTCTTCCCTCCCCAACCCCTCTTCTCATCGGAAATCCTCAACCTTGGGCCTAAAACCTAACTAGGGCTCTAAATACTCTGATATAAATCTACAAGAAAAGCAACAAGGAATGAAGAAGAAATATAAGAAAAAGGAGATCTCGCAGTCTACTTCCATACAGATCCAAGAACCTCCTTTCGAGCCACCCTCCAACACGGAGGAGGATATCCAGGGAATCCCTTTATAGCATGATGTTCAAGATAAAGGGAACAAGATAGCCCTGGAAATCTATATGGAAGCAGATCCAGACATATACTTCAGCTTGCTTGACATCAGTGGCCTTGAAATCACCTGCAACACTAAAGAGTATCACACCATACCGTCCCGACAAATAGACAACCTAGAGGAATCTCTATTCAAAGCTCGATAACTTAAAGTAAGCACGTAATTAGGCATCGAGGGAGAAATTGTCCCTCAAGAAACAATCAATATCATGAGAAAATCCAGAAAGAGAGGTATACTGAAAAACTTGCAACGTTTGATTATCTTCGGGGATCATCTTGTCAAATCGGGATAATACCCCAAGCTGACCAAGTTCTATAAGGTCCTCACCCACCAGTCTTAATGATGAAGCTCACATCATGGAATATGTTAGGGTCCTATAATAATAGGGATCATAATTTTTAATTGACTATGTCAAGTCTTGTAATATTGTACATACCTTTGATTTCTGCAAATGTTTTCCATATTAAAAATTGAAAAAAGGGTATGTCCTAAAAGAATAATCAAAGGACCAAAATAAATAAATATAAAAGAAAGATATTAAATATGAACCCCATAAAAAGAAAAAAATTAAATAAATTTTGAAAGTGTTGCACATTCAAATTCCACTAGTCTTAGTTTACTTTACTTTTGTAAAATAAAATTGCGTGCAGCTTGTCCAAAATGCCAGAATTCATGATGATCATACATTTAAATCTTGATTCATTCATGCCTTTAAATTTTATGTTATGATAGTTAGTGAATAAAGATCTTACCAAACCATTTAATATTGGAAGATCTGAAGTTAACTAGAGAATGAAATGAGCTCATAAGTTTAATCTGAGCTATTGGAAGACATAAGGTTAGGAATAAGTTAGTTTGTTTATGAAAATAAAATAAAAGGGTTAGCAAGCTCAAATGCACACAATAAAGGAAATAAATTTTTTTAGGATGAATAAAAAGTGTAGGTAGAGCACTTTTCAATGATTATATAAGCCTCATTATGCTTATCCATGATCAAAAACATTTTCTAACACCTTTCCCTTGTCCTGATCCCTTTTTCCTCTCTTAGAAACACCTTTCCCTTATCCTAACACTTCCCATTTTCCTAAAAACCATTCTCCTTTTGAGAATTCCATTCCCCTTACTAAAATTCCCTTTCCCTTGTTAGAACTTCCTTTCACTTAAATAAACGTTTCGTTTTCAATAAAACAAATAAAACCCAATTTTTCATAGTTTAAAGCGCCAAATATTAAATCGGGCCCACTTTTCTTTTCGCCCACCACCCACCCCCCCCACCCCCCGCTATCATTTTAACCCTTCACAAATATATTCCCTGACCCCATTTCATATTAACCCTTCTCTTATTACCTACTCGACTCCACCTCTTTGAAAACCCGCATATCCATCTACCGCCCAATCATAGCCAATCAGATGTAATGCCCTCTGAACCCTTTCGCACTCCTCGTTGTTTGAAGTTTAAAATAGGAGGGATTGGGAAATGGGTGGTTTCATTCCCCCGCTCCCCTGCCACGATGCACCACCATGTTTTATCTCACCCCCCAGTCCCAAACCGCCAAACAACCGTGTGCCGTGCGATAAACAACTTGGGCTTTGAAATAAACCACTTGAATTTCAGAAACTAATAAAAATTAGAACCCCTGCACTATGCGATAAAGCCTCAGTTTTGAAAAATAAATAAAACCTCACCCTATACCATTATTTCACTATCTGTTTTGAATTGCGAAAAAGACCAAAATCCCTCGCCAAACGAAATTAAAGCCCCTTCTACCACCTGAACCCTTCTATAGACCAAATTCACGATACTCCAGGTAATTATGAGTACCTCAAACCATCAACTAAGCTTATTAAAACAATAATTGAAAAAAATTAGTGGCTTCCCAAAGTGTCCAAACTGTAAACCCTTTGCAACCACAACTGTTAGATGTCGACCACACCCCTTTAGCCGATAAATAATTTAAAATTAATGACACTATGACTCATAGCAACCTTCTAGAAATCCATTGTTGGAGCCATGATAAATTTGTTGATCGAGCAGATGATATTCATATGTGGGACTCTAACCTACCCAAATATACATTTCCACAAACCTATAAGTTCCCTCAAATCCATAGACTTTTCCAAATCAACTATTTTCCAAATGAAAGAGCTATAGCTACCCGTAACCAATAAATCCTATTTACCATCACTGCTCAATCTATCAATCAAATACTGAAGATTCAACCACAACCAGAGGGAGTTCCTTTCTCGACTGAAACCCTTAATTAGCTTTACTTAAAGCTATACTTAGCTAAAAGGTTTCAAATCTTTCAAAATTTTCTCCCTCCATCAGTAGAAACTTATAAAAACAATCCTCCATACTCAGCTACCATGTTTTCAGAAATAACTAGACAAATTGTGACCATGATGTCTTGTATTTTAGGATATTTCACTGATGAGCATGTAGATGAATCTATTTTTGGTTTCCTATCCATCTTTTTCCTAGGTCATCTTCGAGCTACAACTTTCAATTTTCCCTAATACCTGGTAGATTCCATTCATGAACAATTGATCAAATTGCCAAAAGGAGTGTTCAAATACTCCTCAGTGTTATTCCATTTGTTCATTTATTTTCAATCAGAAGGGTTTGCAGTTAACCTATAAAAACTGGACACATAGGGTAATCCTAGTCTGTTGTCTTTTGGACATCCTTGATTAGAAAGGATTCCACTAAATTCAGTTTCAAAGGATTTATTGATTCTTTTTTATATCCAATAGTTAATAGGCTTAGCAGTAGCATTCAACCTAGAATCAGTGAAGAAATTAGAAAGGTTATACAACTATCAGATTAGAGAAAAGTAGGAGACTGGTATTTATACTAGAATCATACAGAAATCAGAGTGTATGGAAGCCAACTAGTGCCACACAAGCTATCAAAATACCTCCCAATGATGATATTTTCTTTAGAATACATCAGACAGATCTTGAATTTAGATGCAATCAATTTCCTTTCAGCCAAAAAAGGAGACCCAATTCAAAATTAAAAACTAACTAGGGCCTTTTATATGCAACAACAGGAATGCTAAATAGGAAGTAGACATATGTTTACAAGAGTTAAAGTTCAGCAGGAGTTTCAAATGGTCATATGACCCCTTGGGTGTCATAAGTAAATTGAGAGTTAAGTTCAAATTGACCCCTTTCATTCATGAATCTAAGCGTGAAATTGAAGTCTTCCAACCAGTCAAAGTGGTTGGGAAACACTTTACAGGAGGTTGAGAATCAGCATCATACTAGTTCCATCCTACTTACTCCAACCCCACAAAACAGAAATTCAAAATGGGCTAGAGAAGAAGGCTCTTATTCAGTAGAAACTAGATCTGATACCAAATTCAAGCTTATGTATAGGAAGAGAAAAAAACTAAATCCAATGATAGAGAAAGAAGAGATAGCTGAAACCATTGAAACATATATTGTTGTCAGAGATGATGCACCTCTAACACTTTCAGAACAAACACATCTACCATCAACTTACAGTGCACAAATCCTTCAGAGACAAAGTAGTGCAAAGGTTTCATCATCCAGTAAAATTGTTGAGAAAGAGAAATATATCATGGATGAATACAAAGAGATTAAAATCATAAATGACACTACAAGAAAAAAGGACATTGGTGAGGGTCATGCTTGTGACAGACCTTTAAGGCCTGTCACCAATGTCACATATGGTGGAAGTCCATAAAAGAGCGTCACTGTAAGTGTATATAGTGATGGTCCTTTAAGGCTCGTCACCAAAGCCATTTTCAATGACACTTTTTGAGAGGGTCGTTAAAGCCCCATAACTAATTCTCTCTTTGGTAACACTTGTAGTGACAAACTTTTAATGACCCTCACCAATTCTCTTTTTGTTACTTTTGATGAGGGTCAAATTTTTTTTGTCATCATTGATCATAACAGTGAGTTTTTGATGATGTTATGTTCTTGTTAATATATTTTTTTGTCAAAAGATAATTATTTAAGACCATTATTGTGGAGACTTTTTTATAATATGTCCAACGCCTTAGTGGTTAGAGTCAGTCAATTTTTTAAGAAGAAATTAGTGTGTATCTATTTGTGCTCAACCTAGTGTACCTAAATTGAGTTCATTAATTTTCAACTAGGGTTGGTAAACTGCTGAAGTGTGGTGCGCTATATGTGCCTAGGTATTTGTTTCTCACTACGTTGTGTTTAGTGTTTTCTGATGTTTTTGGTTTAATTGTTTTATGTTTGAAAAGGGAAAGAACTAAATGCTGGTGAAAAGAAGTTGTTAGCCTAAAATATGGATGGCAAATAAAAGATGCAAATATGAAAACAGAGCAAAGCCTAAACTATGGTTGGAAAACAACAAATTGAAAGCTTGATAATGACTTCATTGCAAGGAAATAAATCACAACATGAGCTTGAACTTATTCAATTCATTCATTAAAGATGTGTTGGAAGAACTTGAGAAATGGACAAGTTAAGTATAAATGAAGTTCTCCTAATTAAACAATCAAACAATCAAATTAAAATGTTACAACATCTCATCCATGGTTTAAAGGTTTATTGGAATATATTTGGAAAAGAAAATTTGTAGCATAATAAGATTTATACTCTAAACTAGCTTCTAATTCTATTCTGCAACTCAATTTAACACCACTAGGCCTCACTCAAAAGTTATAGATTTCCTTTTTAGAATATTCTTTGAGAAAAGGCTTGTTTGTGAAATGTTAAAAAGGTTGCAAAATACTCCAGGTCTTAGACTGATACTAGCTTCTGTCCAAATGATTATGTATTAATATGAGTTTGGAACAAAAGAAGTTTTGTAAATAATGAAGACCGTGGTATTTAAATTTAACAACTAATACAATTTAAAATGTAATGGATAGCAACTAAACTTGGAATGTTAATACAGTGAGCTAAGACTAAACTAGAGTGTTACTAGTCTACTTGAAGTGCAGTGAACAGTGTTAAAATAAAAAGCCATTATCAAACTTGAAATGAAATGACAGAGCTGAACTAAATGCATTCTACCTCTGGAGTGTTGTAGCTAAATTAACATGCAACTATCCTAAGGAATTCTACAGCCCATCTTGTTCAATATGAATAATATTTTGGAAGAGTTTGTGAAAATGAGTATGGCTGTATTATTCAATGAAATTCAACATAAACATAAAACTGAAAGAAAATACAACTAGAATCTAAGACACCGCATTTGTTTCTTATTCGTTGTTAATGATGTTTTGGAAGAGTTTGTAAGAGTAAGAACAGCTGTGACACTTAGTGTAAACAAGCAACTAAAACCTACAATACCACAGTTATGCCTTATTCATTGTATTGATATTTTGGAAGAGTTTATTAGAGTAAGTCTAACTATGATAATTAAAAAAAGGAAATGCAACTGAAACCTACAGTACCACAACTATGCCTTATTCATCGTAATGATATTTTGGAAGAGTTTATTAGAGTAAGTCTAACTGTGATAATTAACAAAAGGAAATGCAACTAAAACCTACAGTACCACAGCTATGCCTTATTCATCGTAATGATATTTTGGAAGAGTTTATTATAGTAAGTCTAGCTGTGATAATTAATGTAAACAAATATGAACATAAACTTCAAAAACTTGCCTAAGCTAGAAATGAAAACGAGACTAAAATACTTATCTAAAACGTATAAACAAGGCTGCTCAGGAGGCAGGGGCCCTCTACCACCAGAGTAGCACAAAATATACTTCAAGATTGATTCAACGCTTTTAGGGAAATGATGCTTCTTTCATTAAAGAGAAATTACTTCAAAACAGAGTGTTTTCGGACTTCTGAAATCTAGCAATCAACCATCAAATCTAACTTTGTCCCTCAGTTTCCCGAGCATATTTATAACAAAATTACATAACCGTATCTGAGATAACATAGGAATAATTGTATTTCCTAATTAGAATCGAACTAGAACTCTGAAGGTGGTCTTTGTAATATGGTTAAGGACATCTGGACTGTCCTTATCCTGTTAGGAGTCTACCAACTAATTTAAGTTCCCACGTGCATAATCGCCTACAGGATTCCGTTCAAACTTCGTGGAGAGAAAAAAATGATAAGGAGATGACGTGGAATACGACCATATGTGCTTTTCTCTAAAATTACACCTCGAACCTGTGTAGACATGAAGATGGCTGCAGAATTGGCAACTAGCTACAGAATGTCTGCATTCTGTAGCTAGATTTAGTTCAAAAAGTACTACAATGAAAAAATCATAAAAACATAGCAAGTTAGTCATGATATTCATTCTCAAAGAAATTTTAACTAATTCTATTTATCAATTGAGCCTGAGATTAACAATGGACAAAAGAAATGGAGTGGAATGTGGTGGAAGAAAGAACATTCTTGGAGCTCAACATACCCCCACTGCTAGATTCTTGCATTTCCTCATGCAACTATTCCATGAACTCTGAGACCTCTGCAAGAACATCCAACCCTCTTCTTATGCTTTGCCTGGTAGTTAAAGGACTTTTGGGCTTCCTGATGACTAACTTGAACCTTAAAATGGTAAGTGCCCTGATTAGCTTTTTGTTTCTCTTTTTCAATTTTTCATTGGCCTTTTCCACTTTTCCCATTTGTAGAGACAGGGTTGAATTCATATTAGTTTTCAATTTAACTTGCTCCCTCAAAATATCATTTTCAGTCCTGATATGTCTATTAAGTACTTCTAGCTCGTACTTATCTCTTCTTAACACATCTATTTCAAACTCTAGTGGACTAGGGGTTCTGTCCCTACTTTCTGAAGCTCTTCTCTCCAATGACTCAACATAGTTGTAAATTTCTCGCTGTGTAGGTTCTATTTTATGAGTTTCTTCTTCAAAATCTTGCTCAGTAGGTGTTTCTTCGTCTTCTATGTTTATGACTCCAGTTTTTTTAACTTTTGTTTTCTTTAGTATCCCCCTCAGTTTGTGGCTCCTCCTCGGTTGAGATGGCCCTTCTCCTTTCCCTCTGGAAATTTTTTTTATGATCCTCTCTTTCTTAAGCTGCTTCTTAATCTGAATTAATTTTTCAGAAATCATTTCTTCACTTATTTCTTGTATTGTTTTACCAGTTTCAGTTTTGGAGGATTTCCATTTTCTGCTTCTTTTTGTAGGTTTATCTTCAGGTAGAGGTTCCTTTGGTTCCTTGAAGTGATTTCTGATGAAGAAGTCATCCCAAGTATCTCCTATTTTTGCTAAATGATGTTCAATTAAAATCTTGATTAAACCATGGTGGTATAAGGTTGTCTCCAGAAATTGAATTCTCTTTTGAACACTTGAAGCCATTTTCTTTAAACTTTGAAGCAAGAAAAAGGGCAAGTTGAGTTCTTCTTCTAGAAAATGCATTATCAATTGAATATGGTAAACATAGAAAGTACCATATCTACCTTCACAAGTGATGAATTTTTGCAGGACAAGCAACATGTTCCTCCATTTGTTTTTTAATGCAGAGCTGGGGATACCCTTTTTAAAAATAGTGACATCCATACCTGGTGACTTGAGTATCTTCTTCCATGCTTCGTTATGAAATTCTCTGTTCTTAAACCACGTTTCTCCTTGTCTAGGAAATCCTGTTGCTTCTGCAATAAAAACCTCTGTGACAGTGAATTTAATATCTCTAACTTCAACCTCGGCTCCATTAAAGTATCTTGCAAAAGTTTTAGTAACCTCTTTGTGGAAGCCACTTAATTTTTCAAGGAATTGCAACCATCCTGCTTGTTGTAAGATTTCTCTGATTTGGGGATAGCCTTCCAAGTATTTAGTGCCAACTGGTTCAGTTCTCACGATGAGGCCCTTAACTTCTTCTTCAATCTTCAATTCACTAGTCTTCTACTCTCGGTGGGAATGGCCGTTAACAAATTGTTTTTTCCCCACAAATGTTTCCTCTGTTCATGGTGACAATGGTTGTTACAGAGATGCCTCTGTCTCACAGACTGAAATGGTTAAAAGTTGGCTACGGGAAAGAACGATATGGAGTGGTTACGGAATGAATATAATGAGGTGAGGATGATGTATATGAGTTGAAAGATATCACAGAAGGAAAGATCGTGGAGATATTTTGTAACGAATTCAAAAATCATCATTAAATGCTCAGTGACGTGACTAATCCAATCACTTCAGTACTTTAACCATTTAGATTTTTAAATGATGATCGGATATGGGTTTTGAAATGGTAGAATAGAAAGAGTTTTATCCAAAGTTTTTGCGGGGAGGTTTGTTAGGCATGATCAACAAAATTAATTAAAACAACTTTTTGAATAATATATAACTAAACTATACTAAAAGTTTTCATGATATGTCACCATAAAAATTTCATACCTTTGCCTTTGCTTTGATTTTCTTGTGATCTTCATATGCTTTGTTCTCCCCTGAAAATAATTACTTTTTGAGTCCTCATAAGCTTCTTGATTTTGCTTGTTTTTGGATATGCAGGATCATTCTGTTGCAGATCAAATGATTAATAGACAGTGCTTTCAGGTTCTTGTTGAGTCTCAAATCTGCATCTTTTCCATACACTTTTCTATACCTTTTTCACTCACCTGAACCTCTCAAATTGTCAATATCATGTGCAAAAGAGCATCTAACATGGTTTTTAATTATATTTTTGTGTTTGCTATTTGATTTAGATTTTGTTCATTCAGCTGCGGAATCTTTCCACTTTCCGCAGCCGCTGCAACTTTCCGTAGCTATTTTGTGAAACTCTATGCTACAGGTGTCTACAAAGAAAACGAGCCACATGGGCAAGTCAGGAATGACGTGGACATGGTTCGTGTCCTATTGGTTCGAGCAAACTCATTTAAAGAAGCCGCGGTCAAAGGCGTCCACATGGAAGTCAACCATAGAGTCTCATGTCGGCAGGACTCTGTTTCGTGTCACATGAAGGTTCATACGGCCGTTTCCAAGTTGCGGAGGATAAATCGACATCTGTACATGGCTCCTTAGTCGAATTCAAGCATCCACTCCTCGTAGATTTACTTTCCAACACATCCATGATCCTAGATCCGTGGACGTAGTGGTCTACGTGCTCTCCACCAGCATGAACTTTAGGAGACAGTTATATTTATTTTGTTATATATAATGCGTTTGCATACGCATATAGAGTTAGTCGATGTTAGTTTCTGTTATCTTATATAAGTCTGCTCTGTAGTGTGATTACATTGCACTTGTGCCATAACATCACCTTTCTGTAATGACTGCTTTTTAATATAAGAAGACTCTGTTTTCAACCGAAATTCGTATTTGAAGATCATTGCCAAGGCTGGTGTAGAGGGCCCCTGCTCAGCTAAGGTTTTGTGCATTAGTGTAAATTTCTCATTTCATTTCTTTAAAGCTCATTGTGCCATAATCCATTCATATGTTCATACATTGCTTTTGCTTCATTTCTGTTTATAAACTTCCATGATTTCCATTTCACTTCTGTCTTTCATGTTTTATATTATTACTCACTGATCAGTGTTCTTGTTTTAGGTTTTAGATAGGCAGCCCGGGCATTTTCATAGCTTTTTGACTAATGACATGGAACTAACATTGTTCTGCTGCTAATTTTCTTTTCATAGTTTCTGTTTAATTTCAGTATTGCTTTGTTCATTTCAGTTTTGCTTCTTTGCTTCAGTAGTTAAATTTAGATATATTAAGCTGCTCATAGCATCTTCAGTTGCCTCCGAAAGCCACAGCTGGACTGATGGTGAGGGATTGTATTATGAAATGTGTAGTTTAGTATTAGTTTCTTTTATGCAAATTTAGATATATTAAGCTGCTCATAGCATCTTCAGTTGCCTCCGAAAGCCACAGCTGGACTGATGGTGAGGGATTGTATTATGAAATGTGTAGTTTAGTATTAGTTTCTTTTCTGCAAATTTAGATATATTAAACTGCTCATAAAATCTTCAGTTGCCTCCGAAAGCCACAACTGGACTGATGGTGAGGGATTGTATTATGAAATGTGTAGTTTAGTATTAGTTTCCTTTCTGTAAAATTAGATATATTAAATTGTGCATGACATCTTCAGTTGCCTCCGAAAGCCACAGCTGGACTGATGGTGAAGGATTGAATCATGAATGTATGGTTTGATATTAGTTTACTTTCTGCAAGTTAGATATCAATTACTCAAGTTGTTTATGATTACTTCCGAAAATCATAGCTGGACTAATGATGAAGGATCAGAAGATAAATTGATGTAATCTGATTTAGATTTATTTTGTTGCAATTTTGAATTTCCTTAAGCATAGTTTCTTTTGTGTTTAGTCAGAAGCAAGAATAGTTTGGTTTTCATGCTCAATAGTTCACTGTTTTGATTTATTAGACTAGCAACACCTTCTCATTTCAGCAACACATTTTCATTTCCTTTCAAGTCTTGTCATTGTAAATTTCAAATTTCTTTTTAAAAGTTTCAAGTTGGTAAATCATTATAGGGGATATCATTTCCTTGAACAAACATAACCAAACTTGTTTTCATCTTAGAATTTCCATTTCACCTTAGAAAACCAAAAACGACAAAAAGTTAAGAAATAGGTTATCTTGCACATATAGTGCGCCACACTTCATCAGCTTACGATTCCCGGATTGAAAAATTAAATGCAGCAATTTAGGACACACTAAATTGACCAAAAATTTTGGCGCCGTTTCTGGGGAAGTGTAACTAGGTAGCCAATTTCTCAAAAAAAAAAAAAAAAAAAACACAAAAATTCTAAAAGAAGGGAAAACTTGGTAACTTCTTGAAGTATGATCTCCTCTTGCACCTAGTGTGATCTGGAGGATCAGAAAAGAGAGTTATTGGTTCAATAATTTCTTAAGTATGCTCTCTTCTTGCACCTAGTGTGACCTGGAAGATCAGGAAGAGAATTATTAGCCCAACTTTTAAAAAAAATAAAAAATAAAAAAATAAAAAAAAAATGACATGCATAGAGCAAGAGATTCTAGGGGAAGGTTTATAGCTAAAGCCAAGAGTTTGATTTTCACAACTCCATCTTCTTCAAGGCATAGACCAGATTCACCACCGTCTACCCCTAGCCTTAAGATTTTTGGAAGTCAAGGAACAGCTGAATTAGAGGATTCTCCTATACCACCTACTAAAACCCATTTAGAAAACAAAGAGAATCTCTCTCATCCTCCCTTGGTAGAAGAACTAGAGGAATTTAAGGACTCTAAAGAAACTATCATGGCAGAGGAAGTAATAGATGGAGGTAGAGGTAGAGGTAGAAGAAGAGGAAACAATGGAGACAACAATGGTGAAGGAAATAATGGTAGAAATAGGGAAGGAGACAATTTGTTTGGATTCCCTATAGTTGATGAGGAAACTCATGCAACAATGAAAAATATCTCACCATCTGTTCTCCCTAACTTTTATGGATTGTGAAGTGAGGATCCTGAAACATTTCTGTTTGAGTTTGAAGTCGTGTGCCGAACTTATGACTATATGGAAGACTCTCAAAAACTCAAAATGTTTCCTTCAACATTGAAGGGATCTGCTTTGAAATGGTTCATGGGATTAGCCACTCAATCTATTAAGACTTGGAATGATATGAAACAAACATTTTTGGATAGATACTTGGACTATTGTATGCCCACCAATCACAAGGATGAGGTATTCAAAATGATGCAAAAAGAAGATGAAAATTTGGAAGATTTACTTGAAAGATTTCAATACAACTTGAAAAGAGCAAAGATGAACAACTTAGATGATGAAACCTTGAAAGCCCTCATATTAAAAGCCATTGGAGATGAATGGATAGATATTTTAAACATGATGGGGAAAGGAGACATTTCTCAACTCCCACTTCGTGATATAATAGAACTATGTGTCCATCTCTCAAGGGGGGAATCTAAAACAGGAAAAGGGCCTAGGGATCCTTCTCTTATTAGGGCTAAAAAATATGCAACTGGATCAGTAAGTAGGGCAGAGATTGGTAATATGCTTGATGAGTTCAAAACTGATATCTTAGGGAGCCTTAGTGAACAACTAGACACCCTTAAAATCCAAAACAAGCAGAAAGCAGAAACAGATGCTTTAGCCATCTTTTGTCTGAAATGTAGGAAGAAACATGCTTTAAGGGAATGTCCCTTGGATGCAAAAGTTGTAGAAACATGTATGATTTGCTCAGAGAATCATGAGATCAAGGATTGTCCTTCAATTCCTAGACTCAAAGCTGTTTTTCAAGAAGATCCAAATTCAGTAGAATCTCTCTGTTTTGTCGCAAGGAGACCTTGGCAGGGACAACAATCTCAAGGGTTTAACAACCCTATGAATCTTCAAACCCAACCAAATTGGAATCCTTGGCAACAACCTTGGCCCCAACATCAAAATTCATATTAGCCATGGGTACAAGGGATGCAAAATCCTTATGGGAGATTTGCTCAATTTTATCAATATCCTCCATCTTTTCAAAGTCAACAAATTCCACAACTTCCAAACCCAAATCCACAACTTTCATTTCCATTTCCACAACAACAACCTTCTCAACAAAATACAAATCCTCAACTCATGCTTCCATACCAACAGAAGACAAATCAACTTCCAGCTCAGCCATTGCCAAATCCTAATAATAAAAATCCTAAGAATACTTACATGGTAGAAGGACAACAATTTCCTACCTATATGATTGTTCCTGTCAATGATGTACAACTCAGATCTGGTAGAATTTTAGAAAAACATTCTATAGATATTCAAGAGCAAGATACCTCTGAGGAGGATTCTCTTGAAGTCAATAAGGGTTCTGAGGAAGAATCTCTTCAAAATTCAAACATTCAAAAAGAAAAAGAAAAGTTAACATCCACAACTCCTATAGTTGAGCAACCCGCATCTTCATCTACACCTCCTTTTCCTGAAAGACTACAAATTGACAAGGGGGTGGAAAAACAAATCTTGTTTCCTAACTATGACTTTCTAGATGAATTGAAGAATGTTTGTATCAAGATTCCCTTGCTACAAGCCATTCGAGAAATTCCTATTCTAGCAAAAACCATAAAGGAGTTGAGTTTCAAAAAACCAGAAAGGAAACTAAAAGACATAAGAAGAATCCACCTGGTAGGAAAGATTGCAGATATTATGATGGGAAAAATTACCATGCAGAAGTATGTAGATCCAGGAAGTCCAATTGTCAAGACACATATAAATGGGATAGAAATTCCAAACACATTGATTGACTTAGGGGCTGTTATCAACATTATGAGTAGACAGACTATGGAACAGTTAAAACTTCCTAATCTTCTCTTTACACCTACTTTACTGCAACTTGCAGATCGATCAGTTATTAAACCGGATGGTGTATTAGAAGATATTTCAGTCTCCTTAGATTCTTGGGAATATCCAGTAGACTTTATGATTTTGACTCCCAAGAGTAATCTAGGAGGGCACCCACTTATTTTAGGAAGACCTTGGCTAGCCACGGCTGATGCTTTTATTAGTTGTAGATCTGGAGACATGTTCATTTCTAATGGTAATTCGACAAAGAAATTCAATTTGTATCCTCTAGCAAGAGAAATCACAGAAGTAGGAGACAATGAATGGGTCGATGATGAGGACATTATACAACCTGTCTTTACCATTTCTGAAATCAGTGAGGATAGTCAAATTATGAACACATTAGAAAATTTTGAGACATCTTCAGAATATGACCCCACACAATTTCAGTTGGAATCTGACATAGAATATTTATCATCAAGACAAATGTCTCTTTACTCTATGGAAGATTTTGGTAGTTCTACTATTGAGATTTTTCCAGGAAAAACATTGAATATCAACAAACATTTGGAGAAGTCACAACAAGAAGAACTAACCAGAATCTTGCAAAAACATTCTATTGCATTTGCATGGGAGTATACTGACATGAAGGGTATTGATCCTAAGACTTGCATCCATCATATCTATATTGAGGAAAACAATAGACCAATCAGACAACCTCAAAGAAGAATGAATCCAAATCTTAGGGAGATAGTGAAAGAAGAGCTCCAAAAACTTCTCAATGTAAACTTCATTTATCCAATTTCAGATAGCCGATGGGTTTCTCCTTTGGTTATAGTACCTAAAAAGAATGGTAAATGGAGGGTATGCATTTATTACAGGGAATTGAACAGAGCAACTTTGAAGGATCACTTTCCTTTTCCTTTTATCGATCAGGTATTAGACACATTAGCAGGTAAAAAGTACTTTTCATTTTTGGATGGTTTTAGTGGCTATAATCAAATTCAGGTAGCACCTGAAGATCAAGATAAGACCACATTTACTTGTCCATGGGGAACTTTTGCCTACTGAGTGCTTCCTTTTGGGTTATGTAATGCACGAGCAACATTCCAAAGAGCGGTACTAGGAATTTTTTCTGATCTAATCCATGATTGTGTAGAGGTTTATATGGATGATTTTACAGTTTATGGTAATTCATTTGAAGAGGCATTAGAAAATTTGGAAAAATTTCTTATAAGATGTAAAGAAACAAACCTTTCATTAAGTCATGAAAAATGCTTTATGATGTTTACTGAAGGGATTGTTTTAGGACATCATATTTCGGGAGATGGGATTAAGGTTGATAGATCAAAAGTTGAAGTCATTTCCAAGTTGCCTATTCCAAATTGTCAAAGAGATGTTAGAAGTTTTCTAGGATTTACTGGTTACTATAGAAGATTTATAGAAAAATTCACTAAAATAGCATCTCCACTCTTGAAATTGCTTACAAAAGACTGTGAATTTAAATGGGATCCTGATTGTCAATCAGCTTTTGAAACTTTGAAAACAAGAATATCTGAAGCACCTATCCTGAGAGGACCAAATTGGAAACTCCCTTTTCATATTTCTACGGATGCCTCAGATACAGCTCTAGGAGCTATGTTGGGTCAAAAAGATTTAGTTCCTTATGCCATTTATTACACCAGTAAAAATTTGACTCCCACAGAGTTGAACTATACTATGACTGAAAAAGAGTTTTTAGCTGTTGTTCATGCAATTAATAAATTTAGGCATTACATAACAGGCTATGAAACTTTTATTCATACTGACCATTCTGCAACTAGATATTTAATGAAAAAACCTATTACTAATGGCAGAGTGACAAGATGGCTTTTACTTTTGCAAGAATTCAATATTACTGTGTTGGATAGACCAGGAAAATAGAATACAGTAGCTGATTTCTTGTCTAGGATTCAGAATACTAAAGAATATTCTCCTGTAGAGGATAAGTTTCCTGATGAATACTTGTTTGCAGTAACTATTAAGACTCCTTGGTATGCAGATATTGCTAACTATTTGGTTACAGGGAAACTACCTTCACATTTATTTCCAAGTGAAAAACGAAAAATTATTCGGGAGAGTTCAAAATATTCATGGATTTCTAACGAATTGTTTAAAACAGGGCCAGATCTTGTGATCAGAAGATGTGTCAGGGAAGATGAAATGCCTGATATTCTTAAGGCATGTCATGATGAAACATGCGGTGGACACTTTGCAGACAAAAGGACGGGCTATAAAATCCTCTCTTTAGGATATTATTGGCCTTCCCTCTTCAAAGATGCAAAACAATATGTCAAAAGGTGTGACAGCTGCCAAAGAGTAGGGAAACCTACCCTTTCAAATGAAATGCCACTACAAACACAGGTACTCATTGAACCCTTTGAAAAGTGGGCTCTAGATTTCATTGGACCTATTAATCCACCATCCAAGCAAAAGAAGTATATATTGGTTTGTATTGATTATGTTACTAAATGGGTAGAAGCCAAAGCATTAGTATCTGCTACTGAAAATTCAGTTGTTCATTTTCTTTATGAGGATATTTTTACTCGCTTTGGTGTTCCAAGAGAAATTGTGATAGATCAAGGAAGCCAATTCACATCCAACCTGGTGGAGAAGCTGATGGAAGAATACAAAATCAAGCATAGAAGATCTACTCCTTACCATCCACAAGCAAATGGTCAAGTGGAGTCTACCAACAAAGTTCTCGAAAGTATCATCACCAAAGCTGTTCATCTACATAGAAGAGATTGGGCAGAAAGGCTTCCTGAAGCCTTGTGGGCCTACAGAACTACATGGAGAAATACAACAGGACATTCTCCCTATGAACTTGTTTATGGGAAAGAAGTCTTGCTCCCCATTGAGTTCCAAGTCAAGACCTTCAAGATAGCAATTCATTTGGGGATGGACTTATCAGAAGCCCAAAAGCATAGAATGGAGCAATTGAATGAGCTAGATGAGATTAGACAAGAAGCAATTCTAAGAACTGATCTAGTTCAATATCAAAGAGCTAAATGGCATGACAAGTACATCAAAGAGAAGAAGTTTCAAGAAGGAGATTGGGCATTGTTATTTGATTCCAAGTTTAAAGATTTTCAAGGAAAATTTCGGACTCATTGGCTTGGGCCATATGAGATTGACAAGATCTTTAGCAATGGAGCGGTAAGAATCAAGACCATTGATGAGTTTCAAACTCCTCTTATTGTGAATGGCCATAGATTGAAAATTTATCATAAGCCACTCTCAAAAGAGGATTTTGTCAAATTGTTTCAAGAAAGTTCTGCAATCAGGCTGGTACAGAAGAATTTTTCTTCTCCACCAGCCTAGCATTTGTTCTTTTCAATTAAAAAAAAAAAAAAAAATGGTATAAGCCTGAAAACCAATCATTGATTGGCAGTCTTATACAGAAAATATAGGGTGAAAATCAGGAACACCGGACACTATATTTTCCAAAAAAAATCTCTCTCTTTCATTTCACAAGTTTTGTCACCACCTACTCCATTTCATTCCACTTCATTCCATTTCATTTCATTTCATTCCATTCCATTCCACTTCATTTTATCCATTTCATTCCATTCCATCAATAAACAATATTTTTCATGACCATTTCCATCTGGTCATTTGTCATCTGTTCATTTCCATTCATCCAAGTAATAGATGTGTCAGTTTCCGCAGCTGACATCTGTTTCCGCAGCTGACTCCAGTTTCCGCAGCCAGAAGCAGATTCCGCAGCTACTACTCTGTTTTCAAAAACAATGTACAGTTAGACGTTATTTCCATAATTATGAAATAAAATGCAGGTGAGAGGATAAAAAATGAAGACATGGAGCATTCAAGACACCAATGGAGATCAATTAGTTGAAGACCAAGGGAAAAGGCAAAGATTCCAAAGGTATGAATAAAATTTATTTCAAATAGCATTGAAAAACACATTTTTATATAGTTCTGAACCATGAGCTCTATCCATTACTTGCAATGATTATATTAACAATTCCGTAACCTTTCACGATCTCCATATTATCCTCTCGCATTCATTCACAAACGGTTCCATCATCAAATTCCCGATTTTCACTCATGTTCCAATATTCCACCGGCGACAATGAGACATATTTGATTTGACCACAGACTCTTACAGCCGCATAAATCCATAACTGTTGTTAAAACGTGCTCATATTTATTGTGCAGCCACCAAAATTCAAAACGCTGCCAAATGTGTTATACTTTGTTAATTTCTCTGTTGTGTCTTTGCCGTGTTTACGAAACCCCACTCTGTTCTGTCTCACTCCATTTCGTTCATTGTGCTCATTCTCACTCTCGGATATCTACCCACAGTCTCACTCCATTCCGTTTATGGTGCTCATTCCCATTTTATGATACATTCCCACAACCATTGTGCTCGTTCCTGTGCATTCAACCGTTCTATTTCCATTTGAACCCTCATGCAGGCAAATTTGTGAAGAGCAGAAAAGAGAAATGGGTAAATTGCTAAGAGCAGATCCAGAAGGACCTAAGTTTATAGAGGGATATCCGCAAGAAAAGGAGATATTGAAGAAAGCAAATTGGCTGTGGTTTATCCAGAAATTCAGAGGTTATCATAAAGAAGTGACGAAGGCATTCGCAAGGTCGTTTAATGGCTTGGAAGCAGAGATTGGAGACCTTAAGTTTGCGGTCAATGAAGCATCTATAGCAACAGCCACATAACTTCTTCAAGAGGGTGAGCGTTGGTTTAAAAATAAAAGCATCAGTGATGAAGCATGGAGAACAATCTTACGAAACCAAGGTATGGACATAACTGTTTTTAAAAGAGGAATTCCTGTGCATGCATTGAAAGAGGAATGGGCTACTTTGCTACTAGTTATTCAGAAATTCATTACATGTGAAGGCCGTTTTGGGTCCATGTACATGTACCATACCAGGTTACTAATGAATTTTCTAGATAATCAAGCTCTCAATCTTCCATATTTTTTGTTGAATAGCTTGAAGAAAATGGTTGTGACTGTTCAGAAACACTTAGGAGATGTAGAATCCCATCTATATCACCACGGCCTTGTAAAAATTCTGATTGAAAAAGAGTTAAAGGAAAAGAAAGACACATGGGAACAATTTCTGGTTAGAAATTTCTTTGAGGAACCTCAGGAAATTCCTGAAGGTAGCATAGCAAGAAGGAGTAGAAGAAAAAGAATAAATGATGAAACTCAAATTACTCCTACTCAGGAAATTCCTGAAGGTAGCACAGCAAGAAGAAGTAGGAGAAAAAGAAAAATTGATGAAATCCAAAATACTCCTACTACTGCAATTAAAAGAACTGATAGGGAAGAGAGACTATCAAAGAGGAAGAAGAAAGAAACCAAGGGTAAGAAGCCAATAACACCAAAAGAGAAAAAAATTATTGAGGCTGTACATAAAACTCCTTCTTCTTCTGAAGAAGATCATCAAGTGTTATCTGAAATATTAGTTTATCTTCAAAAACAGTCATTTATACCTAAGAAGACAGAGAAAGGAAAACAAAAACAAAAGGATAGTGTACCACAACGTGTGAGAAGAAGCTGCAGACTTAAGGGGAAATTGAGGAAAACACAAGTTAAGGGTCCTCATTTCATTGATTTAGGTGAAGAGACATCTGAACAGTCCCCAGCTGACCATAGTCCATCTCAGTCAGTTAGTGAACCTGGTTCATTTCATTCCCAATCAGACATTGAACATACTCCATCCCATTCTCAGCAAGATATTGATGTGAGCCCTTCTGAGCCAGATTTTGAAGATAACTCTCCTTCACGACATTTTGGGGACAGCCCAATAAAAATGACACCTGAAATAGACCCCAAGCAGCAGGAAGTATATGACTATATAGAATCTTTAGAAAATGCAGCTACATGTCCAAGTACTTTGTCCATTCAGTCTCATACATTACAGGATGATTTAGTCCAATCACTAAAACAGGAAATTTTTGAGCTGGAGCTTTTAAATAGGCACATCAAAAATTAAAATGAGACATTGAAAGAACAAGGCAAACTGGACAAAATCATCCATGATAATACCATGCTACATTTGGGAATATGGCAGAAGAAGAATAAGAAACTGAAAAGGAAATGCCAGAAGTTGAGCAGAGCACTCGTTAATATCAAATTTAGGTGCTTAACGAAGAAACCCAGAATGTTGGCAGTACCAAGGAAAAAGAGGAGAGGATTGGATGTGCTGGCTGAAGTGTCAAGGCACATGAACTGAAGAAAGATTATCAAAATTTTGGTTGCATGAGGACATGCAACACCTTCACAATGGGGGTATGTTGAGTCTCAAATCTGCATCTTTTCCATACACTTTTCTATACCTTTTTCACTCACCTGAACCTCTCAAATTGTCAATATCATGTGCAAAAGAGCATCTAACATGGTTTTTAATTATATTTTTGTGTTTGCTATTTGATTTAGATTTTGTTCATTCAGCTGCGGAATCTTGCCACTTTCCGTAGCTGCTGCAACTTTACGTAGCTATTTTGTGAAACTCTATGCTACAGGTGTCTAAAAGGAAAACGAGCCACATGGGCAGGTCAGGAATGACGTGGACATGGTTCGTGTCCTATTGGTTCGAGCAAACTCATCTAAAGAAGCCGCGGTCAAAGGCGTCCATATGGAAGTCAACCATAGAGTCTCATGTTGGCAGGACTCTGTTTCGTGTCACATGAAGGTTCATACGGTCGTTTCTAAGCTGCGGAGGATAAGTCGACATCTGTACATGGCTCCTTAGTTGAATTCAAGCATCCACTCCTCGTAGATTTACTTTCCAACACGACCATGATCCTAGATCCGAGGACGTAATGGTCTACGTGTTCTCCACCAGCATGAACTTTAGGATACAGTTATATTTCTTTTGTTATATATAATGCATTTGCATACGCATATAGAGTTAGTCGATGTTAGTCTTTGTTATCTTTTATTAGTCTGCTCTGTAGTGTGATTACGCTGCACTTGTGCTGTAACATCACCTTTCTGTAATGACTTCTTTTTAATATAAGAAGACTCTGTTTTTAACCGAAATTCGTATTTGAAGATCGTTGCCAAGGCTGGTGTAGAGGGCCCCTGCTCAGCTAAGGTTTTGTGCATTAGTGTATAGTTCTCATTTTGTTTCTTTAAAGCTCATTGTGCCATAATCCATTCATATGTTTATACATTGCATTTGCTTCATTTCTGTTTATAAACTTCCATAATTTCCATTTCACTTCTGTATTTCATGTTTTATGTTGTTAATCACTGATCAGTGTTCTTGTTTCAGGTTATAGAGTAGCAGCCCGGGCATTTTCATAGCTTTTTGACTAATGACATGGAACTAACATTGTTCTGCTGTAATTTTCTTTTCATAGTTTCTGTTTAATTTCAGTATTGCTTTGTTCATTTCAGTTTTGCTTATTTGCTTCAGTAATTAAATTTAGATATATTAAGCTGCTCATAACATCTTCAGTTGCCTCCGAAAGCCACAGCTGGACTGATGGTGAGGGATTGTATTATGAAATGTGTAGTTTAGTATTAGTTTCTTTTCTGCAAATTTAGATATATTAAGCTTCTCATAACATCTTCAGTTGCCTCCGAAAGCCACAGCTGGACTGATGGTGAGGAATTGTATTATGAAATGTG